>PVJD01009563.1:0-61503 GCA_004026545.1 Mormoops blainvillei
ACATCCTCCTGTCTACTTTGTACCTACCAGTTATGCTTCTTATACCCTGCACCTTTCCCCCCATTCTCCCCCTCCCACCTCCAGGCTGATAACCCTCCATGTGATCTCCATATCTATGATTCTGTTCCTGTTCTAGTTGTTTGCTTAGTTTGTTTTTTTAGGTTCAGTTGTTGGTAGTTGTGAATTTGTTGCCATTTTAGTGTTCATAGTTTTGATCTTTAACATTTCATGTAATAATGAATTGGTGATGATGAACTCCTTTAGCTTTACCTTGTCTGGGAAGCACTTTATCTGCCCTTCCATTCTAAATGACAGCTTTACTGGACAGAGTAATCTTGATCGTAGCTCCTTGCTTTTTATCACTTTGAATACTTTTGCCAGTCCCTTCTTGCCTGCAAGGTTTCTTTTGAGAAATTAGCTGACAGTCTTATGGGAGCTTGCTTGGAGGTAACTAATTGCTTTTCTCTTGCTGCTTTTAAGATTCTTTCTTTATCTTTAACCTTTGGCATTTTAATTATGATGTGTCTTGCTGTGGTCCTCTTTGGGTCCAACCTGTTTGAGACTCTCTGTGCTTCCTGGACTTGTATGTCTATTTCCTTCACCAAATTAGAGTTTTCTTTCATTATTTTTTCAAATAAGTTTTCAATTTCTTGCTCTTTCTCTGATCCTTCTGGCATTCCTATGATTCAGATGTTGGTACATTTGGAGATGTCCCTGAGGTTCCTTATACTATCCTCATTTTTTAAAATTCTTTTTTCTCCTTGCTGTTCTGAGTGAATGCTTATTTCTTCCTTATGTTCCAAATCATTGATTTGGGTCCCAGCTCCCTTCCCTCCACTGATGGTTCCCTATAGATTTTTCTTTATGTCCTTTAGTGTAACCTTCATTTCTTCCTTTATGTTGTTGCCATACTCAGTGGGTTCTCTGAGCATCCTGATCACCACTGTTTTGGACTCCGCATCTGATAGGTTGGCTGTCACCATTTTGTTTAGCTCTTTTTATGGATTTTTTTTTCTGTTTTTTCATTCGGGCCATATTTCTTTGTCTCCTCAATTTGGCAGCTTCCCTGTGTTTGTTTATGTGTGTTAGGTAGAGCTGCTTTGACTCCCTGTCTTAGTAGTGTGGCCTATTATAGAAAATGCACCTGTAAATTCTGTGGCACAGAGCCGTAGGTAATCTCCAGGGTGGGGCAACCTACGTCACTGCTTTGTGGCTCTGTGGGAGGGAAGGGCTTGGGGAGGCCTGTGCTACTCCCTGGCTTACGGAGGTTTGCCCAGCACTCACCCCATTTCTAGTCACTTCACCCACTCCCTGTGACTGGTGCCCTTCCAGCTGTTGCCCTGGTGTTGAATCCCAGAGTGGGTTGGTTTACGTACATTCTAAGTCTGTGTGGGCCCTTTAAACTGAGTCTCCCCAAAATCTGTCAGTTTATTCTGCTGCCCCAACCCCCACTGCTTTTTACAGCTAGAAGTTGTGGGGATTTATCTTCCCAGGACTGGACCCCTGGGCTGTACAGTCTAGCCTAGGGCTGGGATCGCTCTCTCCCAAGGTATACCTCCCAGTTTTTATCTACCATATGGGAATGTGGGATTGTCTGTTCCACCACGACTGCCACCTCTCCACACCACACCACACCACATCTCTGTGCCTCTCTGCCCATCTCCGCGACTCTGCCCCTCCTACCCATCTGGATGAATGTGGCTTCTTTAAACCATCGGTTGTCGGACTTCCATGCACCTCTATTTTCTGATGGTCCTGGGTGTTATTAGTTTTGAGGTCTGGTTGTAATTCTTTCTGCGGTTGCGTGAGGAGGTGAAGCATGTCTATTTACGCCTCCATCTTGACCGGAAGTCAACTTCCATCTTGTTTAAGCCCTGTTGTTTTCTGTTTTGTGTAATTGAACCAAATTCTAACCAATACTAAATAAATGCTCTGTGGTTTTTGTTTTGTTTTTTTCCTGGAGATTTTTTTCTTATTACTGATCTATGTTTTTTATGTATAAAGCATATTTTCTTTCTGTAAATGTTGTATTTTCCTTGTTTTTGCTTGCCTTTTGATTTTGTTTATGAGCCTTGTTTTTGAAAGATAAGTATTTATTTTTAATGTTCAAATTTTACAGACTTTTAAAAAGCTAGTTGCTCTTGTGTTTAAAGTCCTTATTTCTTCAGATCAGATTAATAGTCACCAAATTTTTCTAGGGTTTTTTTTTTCTTTTTTATGATTTCACTGTTTACATTTAGCATTCTAATTCACTGGGGAGTGCCACTGGTGAGTTTTGACTCTTTTGTAATCTTGAGTTTCCAGCCCTGACTACTCCCCTGAGCTACAGCTCAGGAAAGGAGCTGGCGTCATCTCTCATTTACGCCACCTGTCCTGGCCTGAGTCTCAGCACACGTGCCCCCTCCTGCTACCAACCTGCTACCCAGGATAGCACTCTGGGCTTCTGGAACTTCTGTCTTCACCACCCTGTGTTCAGCTCTGTTCCAGCTCAATCCTAATTCCTGTTTACCTAGACTGGGAGCTTTTGTCATTTTTTTCTTCTGGGAAGGCAATATGAAGAACTTTTAGATTTTTTTTTTTCCAAGTAGACACAGAGCTTTTTAAATTAAAATTTTGTTCTCTGATAAGAGAAATGAACCATGCTTATCATCTCAAAAGCTGGAAAATACAGAAAAGCACCATGCAAAATAGAAATAAAGCCAGGGTGTATTACTACTTTGTAAACACACATAAAAAAGTGAAAGCCCTACCAGCCCAAGGAGTGACCTGTAGGAACAGTTGATGTATCTTCTTCTTCCCAACTTATATAGACAATTAGATGCAAAAGATGTGTGGGTGGGTGTGTGTGTGTGTGTGTGTGTGAGATGTTCATGAAAATTGAATCATACTATCTATATACTTGGTTTAGCAACTGGCTTTTTACAAACAGAAATAAATTGTGTACCTCCGTCTAACACAGTACAAAGAGACCCACTGCGTTCTTTTTAAAGGCTGCATGGTATTCTACTGCAAGCACATGCCATTATTTCTTTTTCCCTCCTACGGAAGGACATGACGTTTCCAATGTCATGCCAGTAATATGAGGCTACCATAAACATTCTCATCCTTATTCTCTTACGCATTTGTGTTAGTGTTTCTATAAGATTTCTAAAATAGGGGTTCTTGAGTTCAAGAATACATACATAGTAAATTATAAATGCTGCCAGTTGCCTCTTATCAAAACCATGTACCAAAAATGCAGTGTCATTTCAAGCGGTCTTTTCACTAGCCCACTGCCTCCTCGCTGGTTTATTCCTCACTCTACTGCTTTATTACTTTTACAAATTCAGATCTGATCACAGCTCCCCCATTAATGGCTCCTCCCAGCCAACACGAGGGAGTTCAGACCCTGAGCATTCTTCCAAGGTCCTTCTCAGTCATTCTGGGGCCTCCAGGGTGACAGGCACTGAGACGGACTTTGAAATGCAGGAGACTGTTGGGGGCAGGTCTGTGAAAGGGGAAGGGAAGGGAGTGGGAGTAGGCCGGGAGATGGGAGTCTTGGATGCAGTCGTGGTCCAACTTCCGGGAAGACTCAGGGGGAAGGAGGGATGATTGAGCAGGAAGATCCCTGACGGTGGTGCAGCTTCAAGACAGTCTCAGCCAGTCCGGGAGCTGCAGCACAGAGATTGCCCACGAGAGGAGCTCCACTTTGGGTAGAAATGGCCCTAGCACCGCTGCCATAGCCTGCCGTTGGCTGGGAGCATCCCAGGAGGCAGTGCGGCCTTGACTTGAATGGCAGGGCAGGTCCTAAAGCTGAAGGCTGTCACTGGGCTGCAGGTTCTCTGAAGGGCGCTTGCCTGTGGCTAACACAAACCGCAGCCCGCCTCTTCTCTTCTCCGTCCCCGCTCCTAGGCCCCGCATAACCAGCCGTCCATGCCACCTCCCATCCCCAACCCTGGCCTCTGCTCACTCAGTTCTTTCTGCCTGGAATGCTGCTTCTTCCCAGCCGCACTCAGCAAACTCCTCAAATGTGTGCAAATGCCCACTCGTGCCCTGCTTTCTGGGTCACCTTCCCTGATCCCGCCAGGCAGAATTAATTGCTCCTTGCACCTGTGGTGCTCTTTGTAGATTACTACTTCCCAGGTGGGAGTATCCTTTTCTCAGACTGTTATGCCCTCAAACCTCAAAACCTCGCACAGTGTAGGCGCACAGTAAATGTTGACTGAATCATTTCCCTGCTCCTCTCAAAACACCTCGAGGCTGCAGCACTCCAGCCCCTGGCACGGTTGGAAGCACAGTCAGAGGTCAATCGGTGTTTGTTGAGTTGTCTGGGACCTCATATGGGTGGGGCGAGGTAGGCAGAAAGGTGCTGGGAAGAGGGTGTTCACTGTGGTTGGGGATCACGTGCTGCACTTTGGAACCAGGTCGGTTTTAAGACTGGAGCGCATCCTTCTCGGTTTATGTTTCCCTCCACGGTTTGGAAAGACCCCAAAGGCTTTTTTAAGTCATCGTTTTAATTGCCTCTGGGCACAGATGGGAACTTCACGGGGGCTTCCCTTTTTCAACCACATGTTTATGCGCTGGGAGTTTGGAAGCCTCTGTGGCTCAGTCTCCAGTGGGAGTGAGAGGAGCCCTTGCGATACCTGGAAGGAGACCTGCAGGTCGGAGGAGCAGGCGTTTTCCAATGGGGGGTTCATGGAGTGGCGGGAGTTGGCAGGGATGGAAATAGTTTTTCTCTTCGTCTTTCCCACACCCACCAGCTAAAGAACTGGCCTGGGAGGGGGCCTGTGGGAAGCGGCTGAGGGTTTCCGGGGCAGGCCCAGCAGCACTGATGTCAGGGCTTGAGGAGGAGGGTGGGTGCAGAGAACAGAAAGGAAGAACCTCTGGACCCATGTTTCCACCCTCCTTTAGATGTCTCTTGGCTGAGGTCCTTCAGCTGAAAAGGACTAGGATTATGGTGGCCGCACCCTCTACTCTCCCTTCACCCCCTCCAAGCTATTGGGCCCTTAGGGGAAGCCCTGGGAGGTGAGAGCTGTGTGCCCTCACCTTCTCTATGAGGGTGTCCAGTGCTGGTGGAAGCAGCGACGTTACAGGCTGAGGCCTTGGCTGTCGGTGCTGGTTTGGCAGTGGTTAGGAATTCTTGGACGCTTTGTCATGTCAGGAAGCCTGTCGTAAACTCTTATCGCTAGGTCCGCGGGCTTGTGTTCAGGGCCTGTGAACCTATCCTCTCCCCTTAAGTGGTATCAAATTGTGCTCTCATCAGATTCTTTTTTTTTTTTTTTTTTAAGTAGAAAAGCCTGTGATCCAACCTACGGCTCTAACCCAAATCAGAATAGCCTCTCTAATTAAGAGGAGGATGTTTGCCCTGGCCAGGTAGCTCAGCTGGTTAGAGTGTTGTCCTGATGCGCTAGGGTTGTGGGTTCACTCTCCAGTCAGAGCACATATAAGAATCCACCAATGAAAACATAAATGAGTGGAACAACAAATCAGTGTCTCTCTCTCTCTCTGTCTCCCCCTTCCTCTCTCTCTCTAAAATCAATAAAAGAAAAAAAAATGTTAAGATTTTTTCTGCAAGAGACAGGCTGCAGTTGGATTGCCAGCACCGAGTAATGGAGGCCCCAGGCCGATTCTAGAAAGAAGCCCAGACCATCACCTTCGGGCTTCAGCTGATTGTCCCCCCAGGAGCCTCGCATTCCCCTTGTAATCAGAGCTTCCGGTTTAGGGACCGCACGGATCCAGCTGGCACAGATCCAGAGCGCTGAACCCCTGCGCGCTGGACCAAGCAACCTGACGCCCACCTGCAAGGAGGGCGACGGAGAGACAGAGCAGCCCCACAGGTGTGTGCAGGGGGAGAAGGGAGCTGTGCTGGCCCTGGTAGGCATGGAATATCTATGAGAATAGAATATTCCCAGGCTTTTAAATGAATTTCAGCACAGTCATTCCAAAACTCCCTAAATACCAAGTTCTGGGTAGATTCTGATCTCTATTTCAGAGGCAGTTCTGATGTTTCTAGAAACTGTCAGGAGTGTATTGTGCACAGGAGTAGACAGCGAAGGAAAAGAAAACCAGAAAAGGGGGAGAGTGTGTAAAAAGAAACTTCTCAAATTAGGGTAAAATACTGAACTCGGTTACTAAAGCTGAACTTGAACACGACAGCCTCTCTGATTTTGACAACCCCCTACTTCTATTTTTTTAAGTCCTGGCCACAATTATAAGTAGGGAACAATGTCTGTTGAGACTTCCCAAGGGTTACATAGACGGTTTGGATGGTTATTTTTTTTTTTAAACAACAGTTTCTAAAAACACTGAAAAAAAAAATCCCACTTACTTAACAGTCTGATGCCTGAGCCAGCCCTGGGAGTCCTTGGGAGGCTTGAAGAATCACTTCCTCCTGCTTGCAGCGGGGGCAGGGCCCTGGCTGGGTCAGGAAGCTCCAAGAGCCTGGGAGGAAGAGCTGTGCATGGGGAGGGAGGAGGAGTCCTCGGGTCGCTGCTGCTGACAGCTGCCTCTCGTCCCAGCAAAGGGTGGGGCCCCCGCAGGCAGCGGGCACAGGTCTTCTGAGGGCTTGGCCTTCTCAGGGGGGAGCCTGTGCCCCAGGCAGGCTCTTCCAATTTGAGGTTCGATAGGACAGTAGAAACAGCGTTCCTGGGCCCCAGCCTCATGGTGGAAAGTGCCTGAATTTTTTTCTTTTTTTAAATTCTCACCCGAGGATATGTTTATTGATTTAAGAGAGAGGGGAAGGGTGAGGGGAAAGGGAGAGAGAGAAATATCAACATGGGAGACAAACGTCCATCGGTTGCCTCCCACATGCGCCCTGACCCAGGATGGAACCTGCAACCCAGGTATGTGCCCTGACCAGGAATCCAACCCAACCAACCGAGCCACTGGCCAGGGCTCCTGTCTTTCTCAAGGTCTGAGCTGCCTCGGTAGCCTGGAGGGTGTCTCGAGCCCGAAGGACTGGGCTTCGAAGCATTGAAGAAATGCTTATGTCCCTTTTGACACATTCTAATCACCAACCCTTGCCCCCGCTCCAGTGGCCTCTGAAGAACCATCTGGATGGAAAACCGGACCTTATGCTCCAGCGGGAGTGGCTTCAAGGAGAGGCAGCAAAGAGGTTCCCTGACTTCAGAGTCAGCCTCCCCACAGGTTTCAACGGCAGCTAAGTTTTGCCACTGGGAATATATTTTCAGTTAAGCATTCTCTTTCCTCGGGTGCTATTTTGGAAATGCAGGTAGCTAAAGATGCATGACTCACTAGTGTAAATTAACTTTATCAAATTGATACTCTCTATTTAAAGAGGGCCTGGTTCCTCGCCTCTTTGAAGTCACACATTCCTTCTAGAATCTAAAAAGCTAGATGGACCCATTCCCCACAAAAATTCCCAAACGTCCAGAACTGTGCATACCATTTGTAGATTTCAAGGATGCCTTCGACCCTGCCCTCGAATCCTGAGTTCTTATGAGAGGATGGGAAATGGGAGGAGGTGATTGTGAGGGGCAGGGGACAGGGACTGACCAGGAACCTGGGGGCCGCGAGAGAGCACTTTGTGGTTTTCCCCAAGACCAGTAATGGGGACATATCAGGAGTGAGTGCGTCACCCGGCCGTCGTCACTGTCCTGCCTGGAGAGAGGTAAACTCCGTCAGCAGTGGTGCTGGGGACTTGGGCACCACCTCTCGGAGCTCCCGGGGCCATGCGCGGCATGTCTCCCTGAAGCCGGATGGAGAGAAAATCCCCCGGGGGGAGCTGAAGCTGGCTTTCTGCTGGGGATGGCAGAAAACAGCTTGTGTCATCTGGTGGGTTGGGGTCCTCTTGGCAAGGCGACAGGCTCCCGCATCCAGCTCTCCCTGCCCCCCACCACCCAGCAGAAGAGGTGGGGGCTTGGTCACTCCAAACTGTATACTCAGAACCTGGAGTCTGAGACCACTTTAATTTTCTTTGGGGAAGTCAGTTCTAAAAGGCAGTTTGTGATTCCCTGGGTATTTAAACTGGGGGAAACATGGGGGAAGTTTTTGGGTCTCGACTTCAGCCAGCAGCACCGCGGGGATTTCAGAAGGGAGACCGCGTCATGAAGCAAGCGTCGCGACCCGCCGCAGTCCTGTGCTCACTCTGCAAGGCTCCTCCTGACTGCGGTGACTCAGGGAGGGGAGAATTTCCCCTTCTTAAGCCAGCTGGACCCGTGTTGACGCTGTTCCCTCTGCAGGCTCTGGCACAGGGGAGCAGGAGCAGGGCCTGGACTAGGGGGAGCCTGCAGGCTTTGGGGGGGCCGGACCCAGTTTAACACACATGAAAAGGGGTGGTTCTTCTCTTGACCAGTCAGCTAGGGCTTCCCCCGCACCCCCCAGAGCTAGCTCCAGCACGTGGCATGGCACCCGGTCCCAGCTGGGCTGTTGAACTGACCAGAGGCTCACCTCTCACCTACATCACGTCATAGGACAAAGCCCAGGCCTTTCACGTCGTACTCAAGCAGGCATGCCGTCCCAACCAGGTGCCATCCTTCTCTGACACTCACCATCCAACTTTCTTCTTCGCTTCTTTGTGCTGTTAACACGAGTGAGCGTTGCTGTCATTTCTATGTTTGCTGGATGTCTTGATGTTAAAGATTTCTTAAACAGGATACAAAAAGCACTAGTCATAGATGAAAAGATAGATAAATTGATCTTTCATGAGCTTTTGTTCATCAAAAGGATCATTAAAAGAGTGAATAGGCAAGCCAGAGACTGATATTTTCGATGACAAACCATGACAGAGGACTTGCAGGCAGTAAGTTCAAAGGACACTTACAAGTTAGCAAGAAAAAGACAGAGAAAATGAGTAAGAGTCTTGAACAGAAACATCTTAAAGTGGATATCTAAATAATCAACAAGCCAATTAAACTTGGACGACACCACTATACACCCACCCAAAGGACAAAACCTTTAAAGACTGATAATACCAATTATTGGCAAATCCTTATACATCACGGGTAGGAGTTCTAGTGTAAACACTTTGGAAAACTGTTAGCGGTATCTACTAAAGCTAAAAGGTTCTGCCCATTCCATAAACCATCAATTCCACTTCTAGGTATAAACTCAACAGCCAGGAGAGCAGACGCCCACCCGTGCTGGCAGCGTGTGTCTTTGTAGAAGCCCCGAAGTGGAAGCAGCCGCACGCCCATCAGTAGACTGTGTCATAGCCACGCAATGGAAGACAACACAGCAGTCCTGAAAGAGAACAAATTGTGGCATCACCTAAGAACATCGATGAATCTCACAGAGATATTGAGTAAAAAAAAAACAACAGATGCTCAAAAAGTACATATTATAGGATTCTGTGCTCCTGGAGGACAGGACCACATGTTTCTCTCTGAAACCTCAGGGCCCAACACGGGTCCTGCCGCGTTCAGCGGGCCCTCAGTAGATGTTTGTCCACCGTGTGAGTGAAGTAAGACGTGGCCTTTACTCCCGAAGGTGTCTTCAGAGTAATGTGTGTGTGTGTGTGTGTGTGTGTGTGTGTGTGTGTGTGTGTGTGTTGAAGTGGAATCAGTCTAGGAGACAGTTAACAAATGAGCCCAGTTCACTATAAAACGAAGCAGAAAACTCATGCTGCAAAGAGAAGCAGAAATGAAGCACATTCACCAGAACGGGGCTGCGGGTTCCAGGAAGAGGCCACTTGCAGGTGCCTGGAGGACTAGCTGGGCTTTCTGAAAGGGGGCCTGTTGAGCTGAGCTTTGAAAGGTGGTTGAGACGACAACAGGCAGCCGGGCGCAGGCAGTGACCCAACCAGGTGGCTTTCAAGCTTTGGTGTATGTCCAAATCACCTGGAAATTTGTGAGAACTCGGATGGCTGGGCTCTGCCCCAGAGACTCTCTGATTCTGTGGACCTGGGACAAGGCCTGGGAATCTGCATTTCTAACAAGCACCCTGGTGGTGCTGATGCTGCTGGTCTGGGAACCGCACTTGGAGGACCACTGGCCTAAGCCGAAGCCCGCTGGTCCAGGCAGTGGCATCTCACCTGGGCCACGGTGCTGGGTAAGCGAAGCGCAAGGTGGGGTCGGGTGGGCAGGTGAGCCAGCCCATGACCCGGAGGCCTTTGGCCACTGTCTGAGGAGTTTGGACCTAACTCTATAGCCGTAACTTAGAGATGGACGTGTGCGATGACTAGGCTCCAGGATGTCCCGCTCCAGATCTGGGCGCCCTCGGTCTGAAGCTCAAGGCGATAGCGATGTGCAGGTAATAAACACATACTGAGCTTGGCCTCGTAGAGACGAGCCCCGCACACGGCACACACGCGGAGGAAGGCATGGTTTGCTCTGGTGGACAAACAAGGATTGAAGAAAGGCGCTCTTCTGATGTGACCTCAGGACTCCTGCAGCCGTGTGATACGTGCATGCTGCGGGGATGGCCGGGGCGACAAGACTCCGCGGTTGACCGTTCAGGCAACAGCAGCAGCTTTACTCTGAATAAAGAGACATTGCTCTGAATTCTTTCTTGTGGCCACAGTGCTCCCGGATTCTCAAGGGCAAGAGCCCTCACCCTTCCCGGAGGCCATCCTGGTCAGGACACTGGACCAGCAGGACTGGTCTTTCCCGCATGACACAGGCACGAAAAGCAGATGCCATCTGTCATTCAGGGAGCGGCCTCCAGGGACATCTCCAATAAGTACCAACTATCTCCAAAGTCACCTGGTAGAGACAGATGAATCGGCCCTGGACCTGCCCTCCAGGAACCTGCCATTCAGTGTGGGGGAGGGCAGCAGAACCATTCCTGCTCATTTAAGAACCTCCTGCTTGAACCCTGGTTTCCTCCTCTGCATCCCTGGCTTAGGCCTGGCTGCCTCCTCCCCCCGCCCCACCCCCGGCACCCCCTCTCCTCACTCGGCAGGAATTTGGAGTCACAGAGATGAGTAAATCAAGGTGCTCGTGTTCTGGCGAGGAGCCCTTCCTGTCCTGAGACGGGTCGGTCCTGAGCAGGTGCCCTCGGCCCACTACCTCTGCAGCTGGGACCATGACCATCAACTCTGGGCTGAGGAAACCCGAGTCCACTTGCTGGCCCAGCTGCACAGTGACAGAGGGAGCCAGAGGGCTCTGCCTTCACATCGACCTCTCCCAGACCAGCCAAACCACAGGCCATCCGGGGCCACCGCGGCGGCATGCGTGACGGCCTGCAGGAAGATGAAATGGGGCTCAGGAGACTGCGGGTGTCCATCCTGCTGACTCTCCGAGGACCTCCCTCCCTCTTGAAATTCTGCCTGCCTTTACCATTAGGGACATGCGACTGGCTGGCTTCCTCCTCACCCCGCTCTCGCATTTTGCAAAAGAATCACCTAGGAGAGAGCAGGGGAGAAGAAATCAGAACTGGGTCTAGATCTGGCCCTGCCACTCCTCAGCTGTGTGACTTCGGACGAGGCATCTAACCTTTGAGTCGGCTTCCCCATCAGTAGAATGGAGATAAAGACCTTGCTGACTTCGTGGTATCGTTCAGAGGCACAGATACGAGGCAAAATTCCTGTCTCTGAACTGCCCTGAAGCCTAACGGGAGTTGGACAAACGCACACACAGTGCAATGTGTTACCATATCAGAGGCACGGTTGGGGGGGCGAGAGTGGGCAGAGTGGGCCAGACTAGCTCTGTCTAATGAGGGGAGGCTGCAGAGCTTCCTGTGCAGGCCGTGGGGCGTGTGTCAGGGTAGAGGCAGCTTTTCAGGGCTTTGTTGAACACCAGACGCTGTGTTAAGTGTCTCATCCGTGTTTCCTCGGAAAGAGCCCGTGAGATAGGTGTTATCACCCCATTTTACAGATGAACAAACTAAGGCTCAGAAAGGATCATGCACTGACCTGGCACAGTAAATATTCATTGAGCACCTACTACGTGCTAAGTGCTACAGATATAACAGTAAACAAAACAGGCCCAAGTCCCTCCCTCATGGAATTTACACTCCATGAAGCCACTTGCCCAAGATAAGCCTGGAATGTGCCAGAGCTGAGACTCAAACCCAAGTCTAGTGGCCTCCTGGGCCTGTGCTCTTCCCACCTCACCCCCAAACTCACTGCCCCCGAGGACATTGCTCCCAGTGGGGCAGAGACCGTCTCAGACTTCAGGAGTGAGGCTGGCTCAGGGACAGGAGAGGAGCTGCCATTTCTGTACAGACCTGTTCCAAAGGAAGGCTGAATGCCTCAGGTGTTTTCCCCAGGGAGGGGAGGGAGGCCGGAGCTTCCACAAGGGGACATCAAGGGAGGATGGGGTGCAGCCTGTGCTTGGTCGGAGAGTGACACCCTCTTCCTGGCCGAGGCGGGGAATCCCTTTGGATTTCACCGGGTTGATGGGAGGGGCCTGCTGTTTGTCCACTGCTCCAGCCTCCAGGGAGGAAAACAGGATGAGGGCAAATCAAAGGATTAAACCAGCCTCTGGCAACCGAGTGACCTCTGGGCTCCGCTCTGCTCTGCCCTGGCCTGGGCTGCCGCTTGATCTCAGGAGACCTGTAGCACTCCTCCTGGGCAATGATGTTTCCTTCTGACCCGAGGAAACAACCCGAGATTTGCAAGCCTCCCCCGCTCAGGAAGAAAGGCTGCGGCATTGTTTATGACAGCATTTACTCAGAGCAGCAGTCACTTGGAAGCAATCTGAGTGGCCGATGTTCGAGTGTTAAATAAAATTTGATAAAAGTGCACATTCACGCTCCGACCAGTGTGGCTCAGTTGGTTGGGCTTCATTCCACAAAGCGAAAGGTCATCAGTTCAATTCGCAGTCAGGGCACATGCCTGGGTTTCGGGTTCAGTTCCCAGTTGCGTGTGTATGGCCGGGGCATGTACCAGGCAACCGATTGATGTTTCCCTCTCACACCAGTGTTTCTCTCTCTCTTTCCCTCTCTCTAAAAATTAATAAAACCTTTTTTTTTTTAAGTATGCATTCAGTGAGATACCACGAAGCCATTGAAAATCACCATGTTGGAGGAAAATGACATGAGAAGTGTCCTCACAAAGGTTTAGTCAAAGTTTATGACTAAAACAATAAACACAAATCAGAATGTACAACGGGATCTATTTTTTAAAATATGTCTATGTATATGCATTGATAATGTCTATAAGGGGGCATACCAAATGAGAACGTAGTTATTTCTAGGCAGTAGAATTGTGACTTGTTTTCTTCTGTTCTCAATGTTTTCCATTTCCTCCAGTGAAAATGCATGTCTTTCGTAATCTGGAGGAAAAAAATATCCCCAGTGTACTTTAGAGATAGAAGAGAGAAAAATGTCATCTTTTGGCCCCGTACTTAGATGCCCCAGGCCCCACCCAGCCTTGGGAGATTTGGAAGCCCCCGAGTAGTTGGGAAGGGACCAGCTTGAGGAGAATTAGCCAGCCATCGTAGTCTGGGCCTTGTCTTAATGTCATCTCCCAGAGAGGCCACCTGACGGCATGACCTGGCTGAAGGAGGCCCCTCCCACCCTTTTCTCCCTCCTTTTCTTCATTTGATCGTCTTCTTTCACTTGCCTGCATCGGAAGTGACCTGACTGCTCATCTGTTTCCTTGGTGATTATGTGTGTCCTCCCCCGAAGGCAAGCTCCCGAGAGCAAGGCCCCTGCCTCCCTTGCTTCCTCTGATTTATCTGAGTAAGTCAGAGGGAGCGAGGCCTGCGTGAGAGCTTGGTTTGCGAGGAAGAGAGTGGCCCCAAGCTATGGGCATTGATCCTAAGGCTACACGCGACAGTGAGAGCATGGGAATAACCTCATGGGAGTCTACAAACAGGCAGAGAGCCAGCTCCTGGGGCCAGAAGCCCAGCCGCCCGCAGCACCTGGTCCAAGCTTGGCAACAATGGCTGCCGTGTACAGGTGTTGTGGAAGTGCCAGCTTTGCGCTTCGCGTTTTATAACTGAGTGGAGGGAGGGTAGAAGCAATTTATCTTCTCACCTCTGTCCTCTTTGCTCCCAGCGCCTCTACTGCAGCCCGTGTACTCTGTCCTCCAGCGCACGACTTCAGCTCCTGTTCCAGTCAGGCTCTCATCCCAGCCATCCCACTGAGCCTGCCTTTGACCAGCATTACTTGTGACCCCAAGATGCTAAATCCAATTATTAATGCTCTGTCCTTGTATGACTTCACCTATCACGGTGGATTGCCCTGTCCTCCTTGAAACCTTTGTTCCTCGTTTCCCTCCTATTGTACTCGCTACTCCTCCTCCTTCTTTTTGTTTTTTTGGAATCCTCACCTGAGGACATTTTTTTTTTCATTGCTTTTAGAGAAAGAGAGGAAGGGAGAGAAAAACTGATGCAAGAGAGAAGCACCGATTGGTCGCTTCCTGTACGCGCCAGGACGAGGGATACAACCTGAAACCTTTTGGGTTTTGGGGTGACGTCCCAACCAACTGAGCCACGCCAGCTGTGGCACTACTCCTTCTTAGTCTCCCTGGCTGAGCAACTGAATGGGGCTTAGTCCTTGGACAGCTTCCCTGTTGACAGTCACCCCCTTGGTGATCTCATCCTGAAAAGGTCTCCTGGCTGGTGCAACTCAGTTGGTGGGAGTGTCATCCCATAACCAAAATGTTGGGGGCTTGATCCCCAGCCTGGGTACGTACTGGAGGCAACCAGCTGATGTTTCTCTTTCACATGGTCCTTTCTCTTCCTTCCTCTCTTTCTAAAAGCAATGAAAAAAAATGTCTTCAGGTGAGGATTTAAAAAAAAAAAAAGACAAAATAAAACCTCCCTGCTGAGCACTCGAAAATCTTCATTTCTAGCCTGCACTTCTCCTCTGAACCTAAGACTCAGATATCTGCCTGCCTACAGGCCTCTCCACTTGAACGTCAAAGTCAAAAAGGCGTATCCTGCTTAACGTGCCTGAAACTGGGCTCCTTACCTTCCCCCAGACATGCCCCTCCAGCAGCTTCTGCAGGTCAGTGATGGCAAGTCCATCCTCCCATTTGCTCAGGCCAAACATCTCGGAGTCCTGCTTGACTGCCTTATCTCACACCCCTCTTCCAATCCATCAGCAGATCCTGTTGGCGCATCTTTCCAGAATCTGACATATCTCCGCACCCCCATTCTACCTCTTGAGTCCAAGCCCCCTTTGCCTCTTGCCAGGATTTCTGCCTGCGTTCTACCTCTGCTCTCCAATTTGTTCTCCACGCAGCATCCAGGCTGATCTTGTAAAATGTGAGTCACGTCATGTCACTTCTCTGTAAAACTTCCCAGTGGCTCCAATCTGTTTCAACGCTCAAGTTCACGCAGGGCCTTCTGTTAAGGCTCTGCACACTCTGGAACCTCTCATGGCCTCTCTGATTCCCAGCCTTTCCTCCCTTTGCTCACTCAGCTCTGGCCACCCCACCCTCCGCACTGGTCTTTACCGTGTCGGGCAGGCCCGCACCTCCAGGCCTTGGCGCATTCTGTTCCCTTCATCTGGAAAGGTTCTTTCCCGTTAATTCTCAGGGTTTGTGTCCTCATTTCTTTCAGGCCTTCATTCATAATTCACCTTCTCAGATGTCCGGGCTGCCCTGGCCTCACTATTGAAAATTTTGGCACTTCCTCCCACCTCCTGCTCCAACACTCCTTTCCCCGCCGCCCCACCCCCCCCCCCCCGACTTTATTTTTCCTCCAGAACTCTTCCCTCCCCTGACTACTATATATTTCATTTATTTATTTACCTGGTTGTTGGTCTTTCCCGGTTGACTGTAAGCTCCATGAGGGCGGGGGGTTCTGTGTGCTTTGTCGGCTACTGTACCCTCAGAAGCAAGGACAGTGCCTGGCCTATAGTAGGTGCTCAGTGAATATCTGACGAACGGCTACACACAGATAAAAATGTATGAAAGAGCCACGTGCTGTTTATGCAAGGCCTTGAGACAGACGGAAAGAGCCCTGGGGTTCCTGCCAGCATGGCAGCGATCACAGGCTAGTGAGAAAGACATGCCCCGAGTAGCGAGGCCCCCTGTGCGGCAGTCACCATGCCCCTGTCTGCCCCAGACCAGCGTGCACCCAGGTCCTGCCTCGGTGGCTTCTGAAGAACTCGCCACGGGTGAGCACACATCACTCAGTCCCTATGCAGCCTGCTTTGGCCAGAGGGCCCCCTCAGTTCTCTGCCTCAGTCATTTACTTCCCCTCCCCCCCTTTTTTTCTAGGTGCCAGAGTTTGCGGCCCATTGGAGGAAAACAGCATCAAGGTAAGAGAACAATAAGACTGTGTCTAGTTCGGGACTTCTCAACTTAAAAGGCCTTGGAAGGGATTCAGGGAAGACCAGAGTGCCGAAGTGCTGGCAGCCCGGTCCAGTGAAGAGCCAAGAGACTCATGTTGACTTCCTGGATAAAGTGTGGGCGCTGGGGACAGTGAAGACATCTCGAATGGAGGAGTGGATCATCAGGGGTGGCTGCAAGGTCGGGAGACCCCGGAAAGCACGGCAGCCTCCACCAGGCCGGTCCGCTGTGGGCCTCAGCCTGGGCCTGCTGCCCTGGCCCCCCTCCCACACCGGCTCCCTCTGGAGGGTCTGCCCTGCGCGCTGAAGTCGGGGCAGGCCTTGGCGGAGTGCCTGGGCCTTGTTTGTTTGTTTGTTTGTTTGTTTGTTTGTTTGTTTTAAGCACATTGGTTTGGTTCTAGATCTAGAAGTATATATGAGGATGCTTCCAGCATAGAGGTTCTCTGAGTCCGTGTTAAATCACAGTCCAAATTTCAAAAACTGAAAACACTCAGTGAATAATGGATGCGAGGAAATGCACGCTGCTGTGTACTGCTGATGTGACCGGAAAGGGGTAGCTTTTTAAAATGTGTCCAGCCCTGGTCAATGTGGCTCAGTGAGCTGGGTGTCATCCCTCAAGGCGAAAGGTCGCCCGTTCAATTCCCAGTCAGGGCACATGCCCAGGATGCAAGGTCCCTGGTCAGGGCATGTGGGAGAGGCAACCAATCAATGTTTCTCTCTACATCGATGTTTCTCTCCCTCTCTTTCTCCCTTCCTTCCTCTCTCTCTAAAAATAAATAAAATCTAAAAAATAAATAAAAAAGAAAAATGCATCTAGGTTTTAACCAAGCAATTTCTCTCTCCGAAGTTGGGCCTAGGAAAATAATCACATTTGTGCAAAGGTGTATGTACAAAGATATTTATAACTACATTGTTTGTGATAGGAAAAAAGGAAACGGCGGAAAGTCCAACAAAATGGAATTGGTCGTTTAAAAGCTGGCACGTCCGCAAAGGGCATGCCATGCAGCAGAATGACCTAGGTGTATATTTATTGACAAGAAGGATGTTTGCATATATTGTTAAATTCAAAAAACAGAAACAGAGAAATAGAAAGAGCTTAAAAACATGCAAGGAAAATAGCTTGGACTCAGCCTGGCGGGTGGAAACCCAGATCAGTCTCTTAACCGGTTTGGGGACTCAGGCAAGTGATGTGACCTCCCTAAGTCTCTGCTTCCCGCCTGTAAGAAGAGCACAGCCACACCCGCTTCACAGAGCTGCGAGGATTCACTGGGACTCGCGCAACTAAAGGCCCCCGCACAGGGTCTGGGCGCACGGTGAAGGCTTAGCAGATGGGCACCCAGATGAAATGTGGACCAATCATAGTGTCTGTACCTTTGAATAAACCTAGAGACATTCTGGAAATTTATAAACAAATAGTGGTTTTATTTGGCTGGTAGAATTATGGGTGATTTTCAATTTTATTTTTCTACATGAAATACATGTTACTTAGAAAATGATGATGCAATTTAGAAAAGGAAGTAACAATTGAAAAGGTTAAAAAAATAAAACAATGCAGTGCAATTGGCAGGCAGGCCCGCTGAGCAGCCCAGGGCCAAGCTCCGGGGGACTGGGGCAGAGGCAGGAGGAGGGGAGATAGGGGAAGCAGTGGGTGAGGAAAAGAACAACAAAAAAGTCTGTGAGGTCTGAGGGCTGGTGCCCACAGGGTGCACCTCAGAGGCAAGGCTCAAGCCCCTGTAGGCATGACACCTACTTCTGCCCCTCCTGGCGGGGGGAGCCCCGGGTAGGAGATTTAGAGGCCCATCTGTCCGGTCAGTGACGCTGTGTGTGCAGCCGCCTTCGGCTGCTGGGGCAACCTGCCTCCGGCGCATCGCACGGGGGCCCTGAGGCTCCAGCCCTGCACGGGGCTCCTCGCCCACCTTAGAAACCCAGGACCTTGTCCATACCCAGCGCGGGAAAGGCAGGGAATCCTAGCGGTTTGGTTTTGGGGAGTAAAATTATGCTCAGAGACGATTCTCTTTGCTAAATGGTTATATTTAACACAGGTTCACTGAGGGACTTGCACAAACCAATAGCCTACAGGTTAATATCTCTTAATAAGTCAATAAAAACACCATAATCAGAAGCAATGATGGATTAATTACACTCATGTTCCAGGCAAGGGGAGATAAAAGGGGAAAAGTCCAAGTTTAACTGAAGTGTACCTTTATGCTTAGCCGACTGAGAGCTGATGATCAGCTGCCAGAGCAGAAAGCAAGAGTCCCTTGTTGCTGGAGCACGCCGCTAGGGGACAATGGCGCCAGTTTGAAGGGCAAGGCGATCTCCTCCTTGGCTGCTGCATGGCTTTCATCACTGTCAATAAGCGTCCCCTTCACAGAGTCAAGAGCTTGCGCCCCAGAGGTCTTCAGAGAGGTTTCAAGTCAGCAAAGAATTGCCGTGCCCAGCTCAAAACGCTCAGATACTCCTCAGAAACTTGCAGTGTGTATAGTCTGCATGGCCACGGCCGTAGGGGCTGCCCCACGTGTTCTTACGCCGCGTCCCAGGCAGGGCTTCCCAGCGGCTGAGCTACTACTGGGATCAACGACCACAGACGGGGACATCCTGATGATGGGGACACCTGACCCAACTCACTTCGTTCTCCTATCAAAACTTTACTCCAAAAACCAACTTTTTCCCCCTTTGCCATAAACAGGGGAACTAAAGCAACTGCAGCTGAGTCATAAACAAGTGGCTTTGCAGTCGTACCGAACCAACACACAACACCAGTGAGTCCCCAGAAGCCAACCTTGAAAGGACGACCAGCTTCAGCCTTTCTCTGGCAGCCTGGTAGGATCCACAGTCAAGAGCAGGGTCCCCCAGGTGAATACAACCTGCTGAGAAGGCGAGCCAGTGACCACCCCGGGGCTGCGTGCCGCGGGCTCCCGTCCCCACCCCCGCCGTACCCGCTGCCGTGCTGCTGCGCGCGGCCAGGAGCGACTCCGCACCAGCGAGGTTTAGGCCCGACCGTGCCAATTTATTGAGCACTCTCGGGGCGTGGCTCATCCACATGAGTGAATTTTCCAAACAAATAAATTTAATTTTATCACGTGCCAGTTTTTTATTGTATTCATTTCAACTTTCTGTTTGATCGAATGTTTTAAAATAACGTGTGCATGTGGTTTAAATATCAATGGTACAGAGAGACTCATAATCAAAATCCCCTCCCTACGTTTTTCAGTCCCGTATTCTCTAGAGGTATCTCTTTCAACCCTCCTACCAGTTTCTCTTTCTGTTTATATTGTTGTTTCTTGATTTATCGCTTTTAGACATCTGTTGACTTCTTGTGGTTAGATGAGAATTGCACTTTGCTACAAAGCCCCTGTAATCTCCACTCCACATCCTCCCAATAAGAATACAACAGGACTTTTGGTTAAATCAATAGTAAATGTAGACATACACCTCACTGCCGAGCTGAGTACTGTGTTATGTGTCCTTGTGTTTGGGAAGAATTCTATATTAGTTCTTGGATAATTCCCCTCTATTTTATCCGTTTGGCTGCTGGATTAACCTTCTAATTTTTAACAAATATTTTTCTCTTATTTTCCCTCTTTTTACCTTTTGCGTTTACTTCCTAGGGAAACCTTCCTTGACTTTATCTTCCAACTCCTCTGTTTATATATATGTTGTTTTTTTTTTAATTTTGGCTTTCCTATTTTTAATAGTACTTTCTTGTTTTCTGACTGTTCCTTTTTCATAATATCACACTCTTATTATAAGGATTTACTATCTCCTTCTTATCCCTCTGAAGGAATTACTTATTTTTTATTTGTCTGTTTTATTTTAATAGTCTTCCACTCCCTGTATTGTCTATGTTTCCCCTTTTTGTTTCTTTTTTTTCTCTCTCTCTCATGTTGGAAGCTTTCCTCAAACATCAGTTGTCCTGACTGTCTGTTTTATTTATGAATGAAGCAATAAAACACTGAATTAAACCCTGTGTTTGGTGAGAACTTATCAGCTGGGGTCTCACTGAAGGAAGCAAGCCAGTCTTTTGGCTAGCAAGCCTTGAAACATCAGACCCTTTTCTCTAAGGCTAGGTTTTCAACCTTGGCACTATTAATATTTGGGGCCAAATGGTTTCTCCTGTGCATTAGAGAATGTTTAGCAGCGTCACTGAACTCTGCCCACCGGATGCCAGTAGCTACCCCCCTTCCAGAGCTGTGGTAACCAAAATTGTCTATAAACTTTGCCAAATGTCCCTTGCCGGGGGGTTGGGGAGGGCGGTGTAGATCTGCCCATTAAGAGCTATGAGCCATTCAGCTTCTCCAGAGAAGCATTCCAACTCTTTGCCTGACTTAACCTGTGACGGCAGGACCAACCACCCCTGAACCTGGCAGCATAAACAACCACTTTATTAGGCTGCACGTCAGGAATTCGGAAAAGGTACAACTCTCCTCTGTGCCACAGGGTCTGGGCCCTAGGCTGGGAGGACTGGAATGACTGAGGGTGGCTTGAATGGCTGGGAGGTAGAAGAGCAGGTGCTGAAGGATCTGCCCCCAAGATGGTTCTTCCCTTGGCCGGGAGAGCTGGAAGACGGGGCTCCTCTGGGCCTGGCGATCAGAAAGGTGACATGTGGCCTCTCTAGCAACACGGCCTGGGCACCGGACCTCTTATGGGGTGGCTCAGGGCTTCAGCACGAACGTCCCAGCCAGTTATATGGGAGCCGCGTGGCCTGGCCTGGCCTTGGGCATCACATAGCATCACTTCCAGTCTAGTCACAAGCCTGCCCAGGTTCCGGGGAGGAGACAGAGCCCCACCTTTCGGTGGAAGAAATGTCAAAAAAAATTTGCAACCATGTGTTAAACTCCCCATATTCCAGTATGGGGTGATCGATGGATGCCTGGGGCAGCGAAGGGTATGAGGAGGGGGGACACTGAGTACCCCTGTTCCTGCTCAGACTTGACCCTCGTCCTCCTGTTTTCGTCCGTGTGTCCCTCAGCCTCTCCTCTGCCTGAGCCTGTCCCACCCAGTGTCTTCAGGTTCCCGCTGTGCGGCGCAGAGTTTGGGGTCAGGCCTGGGAGGATTCCAACCAGTTTTCCTGGTTTCTTTCGCTACCCTCTCCTGTACCTGACCCCCACCATCATCCTACTTGGTCTCCCCAAGGTCTGAGCCCTTCCAGGAGTGGGAGGGCAGCGGCTTGCCTCCCTCCTGTCAGCATCGCCCCCGCAGGCCCTCGAGAGACTAGCTTCCCTCACGGTAGCCATCATTGCCCCGTGCGCTTCTCAGCTACCCAGAGTTCGCTGAAATCTCTCCTCCACTGATGTCTCCTTTACCATTCTCTGCTCTGGTGGGTTCACACCATTTTATTTCTTTACTGGCGTGTTAATGGCACTTCAGAGAGAAAGGAGATCGGGACGTGAATGACCTGCCATGTTTCACAGAGGCCTCATTGCACTTCTTTTGGATGGAGATAACTCTAAAGTGTGTTCTAATCTCCCCTGCCCTGTTGAAGCTCTGTTAAGTAGTACAGTGACCACGTAAAACCTTTTTTTCCTTTTTTGAACATACATGTTGACCTTGAAATTAGTAAGCTAAGTAGAGCTATTTGTCCCTCCATGATGGGGACCCAGATCACGGTGGTAAAATTCTTCAAATCTTTTTTCATGGTCACATCTGTCTCTGGCCGCCCCTTGTCGCATGGATTTGCGATGAGGGTGCCCCACTCTAGCACATCAACTTCTCAGTGGCTCCTTTTAAATAGCCAAGCCAGATCCCTGCGCAGGTGTCCCCCGCTGCCCTGCCCTTGCCCGTTCCCTACCCTCCCCGCCAGCGTTCGACCTTTGTGGACTGCAGCCTCCCAACTCTCTGTCCTCATGTCCTCATGCTTCCAGCTGCGTTTGGCCAACTGAAGACCCTGCAGGAGACTGCAGAGTACTACGGGGGCTCTTGATCCCCCGGCTCCCTCCCTTGCCACGCCTCAGGCCAGCAGGGTCAGTGTCTGTCACCCTAAAGCCGCAATGCCTCCCACCAGCCTTCTCCTACAGCTCTCTGTAGTTCTAGCAAGCACCGCACCCTCCCTCAGGCCCCGCTGCCAGCTCCGGGGGGCTTCTCCCGCCGGGGTGTCTCCCTCAGCCCTGCCCACCGCACTCCCAGGCTTCCCTTAGGCTCTCCCCGTCCCCTGTGGAGTGTGCCCCTGTCCCCCTGGGACTCTGACCATACCCAGAAGCTCGCCCTGATTTGCATCTAAAACAAGAATAACCCCTGAGTGAGCCTGAGAGCACCTCCCGGGAGTCCTATGTCAGAGCTCTGTGACATCTCTGGGCTACTCGGGGGTGTTTTAAAATTCACTCTCTGGTTTTTAATGATAATGCATCATAGAGGGCCCTGGACTAGTGTCTCCGCTGTAGGGGGAAGTGTTACTTAGTGGGGTGTTTTGAGAAGGAGAGTAAGCAGGTGCGTAAGAGGAAACCCGGAGGGAGAATTCATGACTTTTCTACCAGGAAACATCGGCAGTTTTGATTATCCTTCCTGGATAACAGATCCTTACTGGGTCTTAAGGTCATGTGCGTGTTCGGGGGACATCCAGGCTGTGCGCGGGTGGGATTCCCCCAGATGTGACGGCGGTCGTCTCTCGGGTCAGGCCCACCAGCCAGGCCCTGTGCTTTCAGTCCAGCACCTGCTTGGATGCTTTTCTCTGACAAGGACGGGGTGCTGGTCTGCGAGGAGGAGGAGGAGGAGGAGGCGCTGGCTCCTAGAGAGGCCCACAGCCTTGCCGCCCCTCACGCCCCAAGGAGCGGGAGCCCGCGGCCCTGGGCCACCCCTGAGGTCACCCCGAGGAGCGCTCCCCCGCATTCTTCTGCTTCCACCAGCCCCCAAGGCCCTCGTTTGCGTTTAATTTGCATGCCCCTTTGAAGCACACTTTACGTACCTCTAGGGAAAAAATAGAATCAAGAATTCTTGCTGGCCACCCATTTCCTGAAGCACAAAAAGGAAATATTTTATAAATGCTTCTTAAAACAGATAACAGGAAGGGGCAGTGCCCCTCTGGCTGGCAGGGGCTGCCATTGTGGTATTTCACAGATGAGGGAGGAGACATTCCAGCTAGGGGCAGCCCAGGTACAGCCTTCAGGGCCCAGGCGCCCCCCCCCACACCCACCCCCCGCCACTGCCCCCTCCGGCAGAGCCAGGGCCCCTCAGCGGGCCTGAGCAGGAGGAAAGGCCTGGGGGGCCCCACCCCCATTTCACAGGGAGGAGACTGAAGCCAGGGAAGGGGTGGGGAGGCACTCTTACACCCCAGCTTCCTCATTCCTGATTCTTTTACTTATAGGGATTTTTTTTTTTTAATTTGGGGAGTGGGGGCTGGATAGTTGGAGACAGATTTGTTAGTTTTTAATGTGTGATGGCTTCCCTCGAGTGATGTAGCCTTTATCAGTTTAGCTTGTCTTCCTCCAGCCCACGCCACTCTGAGGCCCCGGCAAGCGTCCCTCCTGGAGGAGGTGCGTGAGACCCAGGCCCCTTCCTGTCCACTCTTGCCCTGTGGACGCGTTGCTGGGAGGCAGACGCGCAGGGACACAGCCAGGGGAGCCAGCCCGCAGCTAGCCGGTGGAGGGCCCTGGAGGGCTGGGGGAAGTTTTTGAGGCCTCCCTGCGCGGCGCCTCCCAGGGGGCCAGGTTGAGACACTTCAGGGAGGACGGCCGGAGCCCAGGGAGGCAGGACGCCTGTGTAGTGTGTAAGCCCTCACCCAGTCCTGTCCTGTCCAAGCTGTGTGTAGTGTGACCAGAGTATGCTGAAGGTTGGCCACGGCTAGGGTGGCCGCCGCTAACCGCACAAAGAGGAAGGGATAGCTTCGACCCAGGCGCTCGAGCCGAGGCCGGTGTGGTCCTCAGCACGATGTCAGCACGATGTTGCAATTTCCTAATCTGGACCCAGAGGCCAGGGAGTTTCGGCATCATTTGGAACCCAGAGTTGGCTGTTACCCACGAACATAGACACCCTGAGTGAGTCCTATACCTGCCCCTCCCCCCATCAGGTGTCAGAGCCTCAGCAGTGCCTCTGGCCCTGGGAGCACCCCTCCCCCGCCTGGGAAGCCCAGCTGCCACTTCTCTATAAATGACCCTGTAGCAGCTGTGCTGAGTGAGCCACTTCCCTGGGGTGGGGCTGGGGCCCACCTTGTTCCCATTATACACCAAACTGATGCAACCAGCTCTCAGCAGCCACTGTCAGGGAAGAGACGCATTACAACAGCATGCTCCAGTGTTTCCTCCGCCCGTGCAGGAGGCTTGCTCGCGTCGGCAGGAGGAGGGCCTCTTACCCGCTCCGCCTGCCCCGTACCTCATTCCACCAGGCTGGAAGCACCTCTTATCAGGACCATTTGAGGCCTTTGAGTGGGTCGGCTTTGCCCGAGGAATTAAACCAGTGGCTTTCAGTCCCGGCTGCAATCATCTATTATACTAAAAAATAATGCCCTGGCTGGTGTGGTTCAGTGGACTGAGCACCGGCCTGTGAACTGAAGGGTCGCCTGTTTGATTCCTGGTCAGGACACATGCCTGGACTGCGGGCCAAGTCCCTGGTTGGGGGCACAGGAGAGACAGCTGATCGATGTTTCTCTTGCGCATCGATATTTTTCCCCCTCTCTTTCTCCCTCCCTTCCCGGCTCTCTGAAAATAAAATAAATAAAATCTTTTTAAAAAATCTTGATGCCTGGGCCTTATCCTCACCCTGAAGATACTGACTGAATTGATCTGAGCTTAAAAACCATATATATTTATTGAAGGATAACACGCATGCAAAAAAAAGAAAAGAAAAGAAAGAAAAAAGCACAAACCATTAAGTGCAAAGCTCGGTGAATTTTCACAAAGCGAACTTACCTCGAGTAACCAGCAGCCAGATCAAGAAACAGAACAGCGCCAGCACCCGTGCCTGCTCCGAAGGGCGATCGCCGTCTCACTTCTAACGGTATAAATTAGGTTCGCCTGCTTGAGCTTGATATTTTATACATGGAATCACAGAGCAGGTATGCTTTTGGGTCCGGCTTCTTCCACTCAGCACTGTGTCCGTGTGATCTGTCCAAGTTGTTGTTTATACGCGTTGTTAGTTCATTCTCGTTGCCACAGGCTGTCCAACCATATGGATGTTCCTCAGTTTACCTGTCCATTCTCCTGCCGGCGGACATTGGGGTGTTTGGATTATTGTTTGCAGTCAGGGTTATTCTAACTACTGCGGCTATGAGCATCCCAGGGGCGTCTGCGGGAGCATTTCTGTCCGGCCCGTGTGTGGAAGTGGAATTGCTGGGCAGGTACGGATATGAGTGCGTTCGGCTTTAATACTCTAGGCCAAGTAATTTTCCAAAGGCACTACACCAGTTTACACCCTCCAGCGATGCGGCGCGGGACAGTGCCGGCTGCTTCACGTCTTTGCCAGCCATTGCTATTTTCTGCCTTTTTCACGTGAGCTGCTCTGGTGAAATCTAATGGCACGACAGCCTGGTTTTCATTTGCATTTCCTTGATGACTAATACAGTCGAGCACCTTTTCGTATGTTTATTAGCCATTTAGATCCCCTCTTTGCAAAGTGTCTGTTGAAGTATTTGGGTGTGAGTACTTTTTAAGAAGCTCCTTAGGTGGCTGTGATGGGCAGCCAAAACTGAAGAACCTTGAACTAAACCGCAGTTAGTATCCTCTGCTCTGTCTCTCCACGTCTTGCCCTTGAACGTAGAGGATTTTGGATCTGAGGGCACCCCCTGGACTGGGGAAAGACAGCCTTCACCCCCGCCCCTGCCCCGCACGCACCAAGACAAGGCTGCCAGGAAGAAGCAAGACACTGGAGCGGGAGCTTAGGCCGTTGAGAATCATTGGGAATGTGGCCTACACTTCAGAAGGCCTGCGGTGTCCACAGCTGCCACAGACATTTCCTGGCCACAAAAATGACCCCTTGCTGGTCCCCCCTGAGACCCAGGCAATCATGTGGAGGAAGCAGAGGGCCCCATGCCAGGTACTTCCCAGTTTCTAGGCCAGCCTGAACAGGACATAGCTCATGTGGGGACTGTGGTCAGGCTGGGGACAGTGGAGCATGTGCCCTGGGGACCTGGGTGGGGCTGCAGGAGGCCTGCTGTCTGGGTGAAAAGGCAGCTGGTGGGGCTCCCCACGTGGGTCCAGGCCTGGCCCGCCCTTGTGCCCTGGTGGCTTTGCATACGGGTTCCAGTTGTCGTGTTCCTCACCTGTGATGGTCCCCTCTATCCTCTGCGGCCCACCTGGGGGCCCTGCTCCAGGACCCTCCCTGCGTACCCTACCCCTGCGCGACCCCTCTTTCTTCTGAGGTCCTGTGGCACCCAGAGTGAGGACATACCATGTGACTCCTGATAGCGCACTGCCTGGTGCTAAGTCCCCTTTGTGGCAGCTGTGTTCATCTCCTCCTTGTCTCCGGACCGCAGCCTCATCCCAGGGACTGCTGGGCACTTGTCTGTGCTCCCCCACAGTGAGCAAAGTGACATTTCGTAACTCAGTGACAATGTCCTTGAACTTGAGAAGGAAGATGCAATAAAAATACAAACCACACACAGTCAGCATTTTCCTGCCTGCAGACTTGAGCTGGGCAAGCATCAAGCAGAGCTGCCCTGCGTGGGCGCTGAGTGGGCACACGTGCTCACGCCTGGCTGGCGAGGGGCTGTACATGAGTCTTGGACCGGTAGCCAGAGGCTAGGATGCTGGTGCCGGGCTGGGAGCGCAGAAACTCCCCTCAGGCACAGGGGCTGTCAGCACCCTGACGGGTGGACTTCACCACGGGCCTCAGGGTGGGGGTGAAGGAAGCTTGGCAGTGCCCGTCCCATGTGCTCTTTGAAAAGAGCAGGGTCCACCTTCTGTCAGTGGAAGTCCTGCCAGCTATGTGACCTGAGCGCAAGGAGGCACGTGGGCAAAGTTGACGTTTCAGAGGCCAGTGAGCACAGAGACGCCTCTGGGCCCTCGACTGTGCCACGTCCCATGAATTCAGGTCCTGTCGGGACACTGCTCCGGGCATAGAGCCTTTCATGCCTGATCGCCTAAGTGAAGATGTTGGGGTTCCCTCGAATGGCCCGAATGGCAGCCGGAACCACCCAGTGACCGGAGGGCTGTTTGAAACCTGGACTAACGGCAGGAGGAGCACCTCTGTCAGCGTGTGAGTGTTGCAGGTGTTTCAAACCCTTGCCAACAACTGACATTTTCTGTCTCTTTCACATTGGCCACCTGAGTCTCACACAAAGAGAGACCCTCTCCTTCACAGAGTCTGCATCCCAGCCTCTCCGCTTTCTTCAGGGCCGCTACCCAGCAGTGGTCACGGCCTTCCATTCTCTCAAACCTGGGTCTTCAAACCCTCCTGCCCTGCGGGCCCCTGAGCACCTGGCTAGCTCCTGTCTCCATCCCCGTCCTCCCGTGTGACGCTTCCCTCCAGGCCCTTCCCCACGGAGCACAGCCATGCTGTCTGCCTCTTGTGGCCAAGACTCTGAAAGGATCTCCTCTTTCCTCCTCAACTCCTCACTTATTCAGCAAGTATTCATTTTATCCTGCTGGTGCTGGGGCCCCACGGAGAACAAGATCACCTAGCCCTGCTTTCATGAAGCTTATCATCGAAGAGGGAACACAGACATAAACAGACAGATGCTTATATAATGACAGTTGTGGTCAGCGTTGCCACAGCCCAGTTCCTTCCTGCACTTGCAAACACCTCACCCTTTGAGGCCCAGTGCCCCGCCACCTCCTCTGTGCTGCCTTCCCAATGCTGCACCCACACGACAGGGTGGCCCACTGGGCTTGCAACAGCCTTGGGTTATCACTGCTCCCAACAGAGGCTGAGACCCGAGGGCAGAGACCAGACTGAGCCCACTTCGGAGCCCCCAGGCCTGGCACAGAGCTTGGAACGCCGGAGGGGTCGGCAGTGGATGCAAGCCCCTGCCTGGACTGAGCCAAAGTGTGTGAGCACCGTGGGGGCTGGGAATCCACAGCTTTCCTTCTTTTCAAGTAGCCTTTTGTTTCTTTTTATTATTCTAAAGGTAATTTATGTTGTCACAACGATGTGAATTTGCTTAACAACACATAACAAATGATTAAGATGGTCAATTTTATCTTGTGTGTACTTTAACATAATTTAAAAAACAATGTAGAGAATAAGTATGGAAAAGGGAGGACGGTCCATTTTATCAGGGAGTAAAGGACAAAGAATTTGATTCAGATAGAATTGGGTTAAAACATAAATTGTTCGGATTAGGGAAATGCAAGTCAAAACCACAGTGAGATACTTCTTCACACACTGGGATAGTTATTATCAAAAAAAAACACAAAAAACAAAAAAAACCCCAGAAAATATAAGTGCTGGCAAGGATGTGGAGAAATGAGAACCTTGCTCATGGCTGCTGGGCACGTAAAATGATATCGTCTCTGTGGAAAACAGTGTGGCAGTTTCTAAAAAAGCAAACATGGAATGAACATAGGATCCAGCAATTCCAATCCTGGGTATCTATGCAAAAGAATTGGAAACAGGGTCTCTAAGCAACACTCGTACACCTGTGTTCACATCAGCATCATTCACAACAGCCGAAAGGTGGGAACAACCCAAATGCCCACTGACAGGTGGATGGAATCCATACGCACAATGGAATACTATTCAACCTTTAAAAAGAATGCAATTCTACCACATGCTACGACATGGATGAACTTTGAAAACATTGTGCCGAGGCGTGAAATGAGCCAGACCAAAAAGGACGAATACTGTAGGATTCCACTCCTGAGAGGTACCTGGAGTAGTCAAATCCAAAGAGAAAGAAAGTAGAATGGTGGTTGCAGAAACGGGTGGTAGCAGGGAGGGAAAATTAATGGAACCAGCCTGGAGTTTATGTGGGGATGATAAAAAATCCTGGGGCAGCATAACAATGCGAATATAAAACTTCATCCGCCCTGGCCGGTGTGGTTCAGTTGGTTGGAGCATTGTACCATAGCCGAACAGCTGTGGGTTTGATTACTGGTCCGGGCACACACAGTCCCTGGTCCGGGCACATATGGGAGGCAACTGACTGATGCTTCTTTCTCTCCTCCCCTCTCTTTAAACAGCAGTGAAAAAATTTCCTCCTGGGAGGATTAAAAAAAATTTTTTTAACTTAAATTTAAAAAACTTAATGCCACTGACGTGCACACTTAAAAATGGTTAAAATGGTAAATTTTATGTTATGTATATGTTACCACAATAAAAAAGTAATTTGGGTATATTATGGACATTGTAGAAACTATTAGTGAGAAAAAGGGATAAAATTTAAATCATTCATTATCTTACCAGCTAGAGACAGCTGTTGTTACAATTTTAGTGTGTATCTTTCCATTGGTTTCCTGTTCACTTAAAAAAAAAAAAGGATGTGTGTGTATGTGTGTCTGTGT
The DNA here is from genome assembly GCA_004026545.1 of Mormoops blainvillei. Classification (NCBI taxonomy): domain Eukaryota; kingdom Metazoa; phylum Chordata; class Mammalia; order Chiroptera; family Mormoopidae; genus Mormoops; species Mormoops blainvillei. The sequence continues at coordinate 29,496 of PVJD01009563.1, forward strand.
CTGTGTATCTGTCTATCTTTGGAGATCACACTGGACCAAGAGACTGGACAGGAAGTCTCTTCCTTACACCCATCTCTCGACTGTCCCACCGAGGCTGCTTCCTCCCCTCAGGCCACCCAGCACAAGTCCATCGCAGTTCTGGACACCAATCCTTTGAACAACTCCTGACACCTGATTTCACTACCCTGCACCTCCAGGGCTGTACTTCCCTGAAAATGCCCATCTCTTCCTTGTGTCTGAAAAGGTAGCACCAGCGTGGGCCCCGTAACAGTTAGAAGGGGTGCAGGGAAGCAAGTGCCTCTCCCACCTTGTCAGACACCGCACGTCTTAACTACGTCTGCGTGAGCATACAGGCTCTCTTGGACAATGCTGTCATTGTTGCAGCCACGGTGAGGGTTGCGGACAACGAAACCCCTGTGTCTGTGGATCCCAGCTGCCCTTGGCCAAGGTCCCCCGCCTTGCCTTCACGTTCTTGCTTCTTGGAACCGGTGCTGGGCCTCCCGTTACCCCTGATTAATGATTGATTCGAGCTCATAGAGCCAGCTCCTGCAGCCTGTCGCAGCAGGCCTCAGGCCCCCAAGAGCAGACCCGCAGTCCTCGCCATGAGGGAGCTCGGAGAGGAGTCAGGGCCCCACAGCCTCTGACCTCTGCTGCGCCCTGGGAGGAGCAGCCACTTCCTTTCTTGCTGCCTTGAGAAGTGGGCCTCCTCCCCCGTCCCAGGCACCACTCTGCCCCGCCCCGCCCTGCACTAAGTCAGCGGGACCGAGCCGAGGTATCGGCAACAGGGGCTCCCAGCATTGCGTGGGCTCTGCGGAAACCAGAGGCTGCCCTGCCTCCTCCACTGCCATCTGGCCTGGCCCCCGAGCCATGCCACAGCTGTCACACCCTGTGGAGGGCCCCCCAGGCCCCCACATTTGAGCCCAAGTACAGCCTCTTTCCCCACTTTGCCACCTGGCCCAGGGGTCAGGGCATGGCCAGCTTCACCAGCAGCAAGACGTGAAGCAAGAGGCCACTCAGGTTACTAAAGTTCACATCTGTCCCCACTGATTAGAAAAGGACGATGCCTACGTCTGCCTCCAACTCCAGCTACAGACACAAGACCCTTCTCTCGGCTTTGAAGCCTCCACAGAAGGGTTTATTTAAGAACCTTTATAGCCTAGTACTAAGAAGGTTATCTTTTTATTGCAACTTTGATTAATGATTGATCAAACACTGATACTAGAAACACTGAAGAACAAATTTGCCCTAGAGATTAGGGAAGGTCTACATCTGCCAGGCTTGGGGACCTGCCCACCTGCTCTCCCCAAGGTCAGGTCAGGACAAGGGTACAGTGGAAGGCCCGCCCCACCCACAGCCACACGCGTGCAAGCGTGTGTGCATGCGCGCGCGCGCGCGCACACACACACACACACACACACACACGGGGGTGGGGGGAGGGGACAGATATACAGGCCCTGAAATTAGGCACGCTATAAATGATAAACAAACAGGGCAGGGGAGAAGCGGTAAACGACCTGAGGGCTCTAAGCAGAAATTTTCTTTCCTGTTTTGTTTTTTTAGTACCTATTATAAATAAGCATCTTAAAGGGAAATTTGGAGGGCAGGGAACAGAGGAGCTGTGTGAAGACTGTAGCCTGGGCTCCCTATGCCAGAGAGCTGGCAACTGAAATGTGCCCAGTGCCAGGCGGAGAAGGGCAAGGGAGCCAGACGGAGTTTCTCAGACGCTCACTGTGGGAAGAGTCTCAGCAAGGGGTTGGGCTGTGTTCAGCTGGGCCCCGGGGCTCGGAGACTGTGACTGCCATGGCGGGGTCCAGAGGTCATTTCAGAATCACTGAAGGGCTCGGACCTACCACCTGAGAGACCCGGGGGCCAGGAATCTGCTTTTAGTAACTGCGCCCAGCAGGGGTTCGACCAGCCCGCACCCTCGGAGAGCCCCAGGGAGGAGGGTGCTGGCTGGGGCACTTTTCCTTTCAGCTCTTCTGTGGTGCCTTGTGGGAGCGCAGAGTTGGCCGAGATGCTTCTGATCGGAAACTGGAAAATGAAACTGGAAATTACAGACTTGAAACCTGAAGTACCGGGGTTCTTCTTCCACAGGGAGAGTACTCTGCAGGAGAAAGGAGCCGAAGCATCATTAGTGAAGGCTACCAGGTGTTCCAGGTGTCCCGCAGGCAGCCCGGCTGCGGGGCGTGGACCCCGGGGCCCCCCTGCTGGCGGCCTGCCGGTGCCCAGCCGAGCAGGAGGGCCCCCCGTTATTCCAGCTTCCACTGAGGCTGCCTGGCTCGCTGTGGCCCCAGGAGGGTTTCCTCCCTAGGAAACGCTGATTTCACGCTTTAGGTTGAAAAACTTTTCAGATGTGCTTTCGGAAGGGCCCTGGCTCTTGGTTCATGTGAAAATGTTTAATGTGAAAATGTTTCTCAGAACTAGGCATTTCTCACCAGCAGCTTCTCGCACGAGGGGCTGCCTTCACCCCCCACCCCACCCCGGGGCCTGCCCGGGCTCCCTCGCACCCACAGGCGGGGCTGCGTTGAAGAACGGAGGTGCCTGAGTTTAGCTGAGGATCGAAGATCGAAACCCCCGGCCCTCTCTCCTCTGCTCGCCCCAGCTCACCCGTGAGCCTGCTCTCCGGCAGGAAAGCACCAGGGCCAGCTGCCGGCAAAGGCGCCGCGCACGGCGATTTTGACCCCAGCAGAGCAGCTTTCATGGGAGCCAGTGTCCAGAAGGGACTAGAATGCGGGGGAGAGGAGGACGGGGGGGAGGGGTCAAGAACTGTCCCTACCCCCAGCTCCACACCATCTCGCTGTTCTTCAAGGAAGGGCAGCCCCAGCCCCAGCCCCAGCCCCACACACCCCTTAGATGAAGACCGCACCGTTGCCCTCGCCTAGCGCCCTGGGCGTTCTGCTGTCTCCGTGATTACGTCGGCCTCCCTGCCTGGAACTAAACCTGTGAGGCCCGGAACCTGCTCTGTGTTTGTTCAGTCTTGCATCCCCAGTGCTTGGAATAGTGCCTGACGCTTGGTAGGTGCCCCCCAAAAGTATATATTCTGGGCGTGACGGTGGCCTGAAGAGCCCAGGAGAAGGACAGCACCCCAGCAGGGGACCTGCACGGGCCTTCCTCAGGGTCCGGACCCCACTCCCCGCCCTCAGAGCACTCTTGGCTGAGGATGCTGTGGACAGATGCCCCTGCTCCGCTGCCGCAGTCCGGGCACCCCGGCCCACGGAATACCTTGTCCTGGTGGGTGCAGGGGTTTCTGAGGCCCACAGGCTTAGCAGAGGGAGGCCGGGGGCATGAGGAAGGGTGCCCTGTGGCACATTCTCCGTGGCCCCGGCTTTGCCCCCCGTATCTGACAGATGGGCTCACGTAGCCTCTTCCAGACAGGCCGGGCCCCTTAGCTCCCTGGGCTGCCCAGAAAAGAAAGGCCACTTTTAGCTTATGGGTCAGGAGACAAGCTGGGGCTGACAGTGATACTAAAGAAGGGGGACAGTGAAGGATGCCACGGATGGTCCTCTGAAGGAGACACGGACAAAGAAAGCAGCCCTGACGTCAGGCCCCACAGCACCCTGCAGTCTGCTCAGCCTTACCTTGTCACCTGTGAATGACATTTGCTCTGGTGTCTGTGCCTTGACAGGCAATGTAGCAGAAGATAACAGAGCAGGCTTTGGAGCTGGGCCACCTAGGGTAAATCCCCAGCTCTGTCATTCACGAGCCACCTGAGCTCTGAGACAATTACCGCCTCTCTTTGCCTTGTTTCTCTCTGCTGTGAAGCGGGGACGGCCATGGCGGGTTCTGTGAGCTGCCGCACGCTCCTGACATGTGGTGAGGCCGTTACCACCTCCGCCGGCTCGTGAGGAGCCAATGAGACCGCAAGCGTGAACACAGTTCCAGGATCGAAGGTGCCGTACGAGCATGAGGAAATAGTGCTAGTTTGGAAATACCGAAGGCACAGCGTCCCTCCTGCGTTTGGGGTGGGGCCACCGTTTTACTTATTTAATGTGAAGCTAGAAGATGCACCAGAAGGAGGTGAAAGACTGAAACCACCGCCGACGGTTCGAGCCGTAGGCCGCACTGAAGCAATGTGGCCGGTGCAGATGGTGGGGGCCTGCGCAGGCCCACTTCCTCCCTGCGCCTCGCAGGTCTTCCTCATACCAGCCGCTTCCCAAGGCTGCAGGAAGTGGGGCCAGGAACACTTCAGGGTGTGCTCGGGGAGGCCTGGGCGGGGACCGGCAGCCCCCCCGGGGGACAGCGCGCGCCTTCGAGGTCCTCGTGGGTTCCCGAGGCCCCTGTGCAGTAGCCCTGCCCTCTGTCCCTGCCCAGGCGGCCTCGGGTTTTCTCCCTCGAGGTTGCAAGCTGTGGTGCAAAAGGCGTCCAGCCCAAGAGAGGCAGGCTGGAGAGGAGACTCGAATCTGTTCTCAAAGGAAATGAAGCTGTGGTTTTGAGACGTTCATTTCTCATCTGTGGTTGGCGTTTCCCAGGGTTCTCAGAGGTGAATGCAGGGTCAGCTGGATGTCACCAAATAAGGTTCACCAGTGACCTTAGCAACAGGCTGGCTGCCGATTGGCTGCCACTGCTGCCGCCTGCCAATGAGGCCTCTGGGACACCAGTGCAGCTGGACGGGGGCCCCCACATGTGTAGGGATCCAGCTGCTCCCTGTCACAAATCACTGCCCTTTGAAGCAGCCACAGCTAGGCAGAGAGCCCTGGGCAAAGGTGCCGGGGGGCAGGGGGGGCAGGACTGCCTGGGTGCTGGCATTTCAAAGTCCACCTGGCCAGCACGCCACTGACTGAGTCCTCACACAGCCCCAGGTCAGCTCTGTGGGCTTGGTGGCCCGGTCCCAGCTTATCAGGATAAGCTGTGCCCCACCCCCACCCCCCAACCCCCACCCTGCCACCGTGTCCTGGCCGTCCACCTTGGAGCCCCACAGTTCCCATGTCATAGTTCTGCTCATTCCTCCTTTGGCAGGCATGCCGGTAAGCTCTTTCTGCACATTATCTCTTTTAACTGTCCTGAACAGCCCTGCGAGCCAGTTAGTCCCTTCTACAGATGAGGAAACTGAGGCTGAAGGAAGTCAGGTAACTAGTCTGCAGTTGCACCAGAAAGTAGGGAAGCCACAATTGAAACCCAATTTAAACAGATCCAGATTCCACGCTATTCACTGATGTACGCTGTTGCTTGTCATTCAGTGTCTCTCTGCCTCAGTCTTCATCTGTGACACGACAGTGATAAAACCTGCCTCACGGGGTGGGGTGAGGATTGCGCGGAGGGACTTATGTACGGGAGCCTAGTGCAAAGTGGTGGCTCGGCCAGTAGCACGCCTCGGCCCGGGCAGGCCTGACACCTGCTAGGTGTGCTCCACGGGCGGCTTGCACGTTCCTCTCCCACGGAGTGTGCTGTCGAAACATTGAGGTCTGTGGACTAGACTTCTCTGTGGCCCTCGTATTTGGTTTCCGCTTCCTCATTCCCAACCTCCTCCTACCCCCACCCAGCTGCATCACTGAGGGACGGGGGTCAGGGAAGAGCCCGCTGCTGAGGGGCCCCAGCCTATGTCGCCAGAGGAGGGGAGAGGGTGGCTGGGCCACAGGGAGGGGATGAGGCTCTGAGGACAGAGGGTGGACCAGTCAGACTGTAAGGGCAGACGTACCCGTATTTTGCCTGGTCTAATGCACGCTTTTTTGCCCGAGTTTTTAAGGGAAAAATAAGGATACGCATTCTATGTGGGTATAATGGTTACATACCATGGGTGTAATAATCCTGTGTATAATGCCCACAAAACATGGGTGCACATTAGACACAGCAAAATGCGGTACCCCATTTTCTCTACCTCAGGCAGTGCTGGGGTTTTACAGCGCCATTTCTCTGAGAACTATTTTCAGAATTTAAAAGTATGTAAGTGATGCGGGAGATGTGAAAATACACGGGCCCTCTAACCCGGCAGCCCTACTCCTCAGAGCACTCCCTAACCAGACTCCTACCCAGGCGCACCAGGTGTCCGCACAGCACCAGGAAAAGCCCAGCCGCTCTCCACCACCAGGGAACACAGATAACCTGTGCGACGTGCCCGCAGCCAAAGCGAATGGACCACGGCGCCTCGCAGTGCCGCGGCGTGGTACGATGATAATGCCATCACCACGGCTGGCTCTCGTCAACGCAATGTTAAGTGAAACACACGGAAGAATACGTGCATAATTCCTTTCATGAAAAATTTAACAACGGGCAAAACTGGACTGTATTGTTTAAGGATACATGCAGAGGAGGCAAAATATAAAAAACAGAAATTACCATCACAAAAGTCAATTTAGCCGTGACCGCAAGGGAGGGCTCGGGCTGTGATTAGGAGGGCACACAGGGGTCTTGGAGGGCGTTGACATTGTTTCGTCTCTGGACCTGGTGGTGATTATACACATATTTGCTTTAGAGTTTATACTTGTTAAACTGAACATATGTTTTGTGCATTGTTTGCATAATTATTGTTTCACAATAAAAAACGTATTATGTCAGGTCCAGCACTGAACAGTGCAGTGAGTGGACAGGGCATTGCTTGAGCCCCTATTCGAGGCAGCTCTCAAGAGGGCCACGCTGCTGGCTGGACCCCAGCTGTCACTGTGACCTCAGGAGCCTTGCTTGCAGGGAGTGGAAGATAAAGACGGGTATGCAGCTTAGGATTGGGGGACATTCTTTGACGTGTCCCTGTAGCCAGTGAAAGTCAATCATTGTGTGCAGAAACAGGAGGCTGGAAGCCACCATGGTCAAGGCCTATCTGGATTTGCAGGGGTCTGAAGGGGTGGAGGACATGTGCAAATGACCACGCCTGAGACCCAGCCCCTGAGACCCCCATAAAGCATTGATTCACTGGAGTTCCCACCTCAGGGTGCCCACTACTGGGGATCCCGTGTTTGTTGATCACTTGCCATCAAGCCCAGCTCCTTCAGCACACAAGGGAAAACATGGCCTTCAGCAGTGGCTGGGTCGGACCCAGTGGGATGCATAATAAGGAGTCTAAGGCCACAGGATGAGGCTTTTCTGACTCTGTCCCCTCGGGCACTGGCGTTCTCTAAGGTTGCAAGTTCGTTTTATTCATCCTATTTCCCTGGCCTGGAGTAGGCCAGACATAACAGTTAATAAGCACCTACTGTGTGGACAAGGGTGCAGAGCGTGTGCTGTAGAAAGTAAGGCCTCACCAGGTCCCAGAGAAGCAGCCCCCCAGGCGCCCTGCTTCTCTGGTCCATCTCCAGAACATGTTCTTCCTCAGCTGTTACAGACGCGCCCCTGTTTTCTTCGGCAAGCCAGACATCACCAGCTTCTTGGCTGCCTCACAGCCCTCAGCATTCTAGTTTTCCAGGCCGGAGAGGCGGCAAAAGCCCCCAGGTGTGTTCTGAGCAGGGGGACCCATGCGAGTAGGTGGGAAGTTAGGGTTGTGTGCTTTGGTAGTCAGTGCGACCCAGCTGTAAAGGGGACAGCAGCTGGCATGGCCCCCAACGTGGGAGGAAGGCTTCCGATCATCTTTCTCTGGTGTTCTCATGGCCTTTACACAGACGCTTTTTCATGTAAAGCTCTACAAGGTAGCCCTTGTCACCAGTGTGACGTTTCTTCTCAGCTCTCCTGGAGACTCGCTGAGAGCTGGGTTGTGGCAGGCATTCCACAGACATGAGCTCATAGTATTTACTTTGTTGTTTCGCTATTCGACGCACAATAATTAACTCAGGGTCATTAATCGAGTAAATACTATGTGCCGGGCGCTGCCGGGTGCCGGAATACAGCAGTGAAGAGAATAGGCCCGTGCCTGTTCCCCGGATGCTCTGGGGAGGCTTCTGGGTCGAATGGCAAACGCTGGCCGAACTCCCTATGATCAGCACAACCACGGCCGGACAGCCGCTGGGTGCTCGCTGTGTGTTCGACTCAGAACACGCTGCCCCTGCCCCCCAGTACCGGAGGGCAGGAGCGGAGGAAGACCCCACCGTGACAGTGAAAAACGCTGGACTGGGATGGAACTGACAAGAGATCACGTCCTAGCTCTGCCACAAACTCACTCTCTGTATGACCACGGATGAGTTAACTTGACCTTGCTGAGCCTCGGTTAGCAGTAAAATGGGGAGGACGGTACAAACCTCAGAGACAAGGGAGGATCAAATAGGGTCCACCCCAGGGCATACCGTTCGCATTTTAGTCTCTGCCTCACTGGGTGCCCAGAATTAAGTGAGAGCACTTACTCCGGTGACCTGAAGTTAACAACAATAAACGGCAGCTATTGTAATGCACCAGTGGGGGGAAGCAGGGGTCACTGCAGGCCAGCAGGCTGCGCAGGACTCGGCCCGGCTTTGTTCTTCAAGGAAGGGCAGGGCTCTGAGAAGGGCAGACCTTGGCGCAGGCAAATGCCAGGGGGCTTCTCCCAGGGCAGGTCCGGGAGCAGCCAGGCTGGGAAGGGAGGTGGTCTCCACCTCAAGGCCAGGAGAAGGACTTCTCTAGGAACAGAGGAGCCACTGGAAGCGGAGTGTGGGCAGGGTGGGATGAGACTCAGGTGAGCACTTTCCGAAGCTGCTAGGGGACCTGGAGAGTGTCTTATCCAGCACCTGGTCTCCCAGGCCAGCAGGGGCCAGGACGGGAGAGGGGTGAGCCCCCAAGGTCCCACAGCAAGGATCCAGGCCAGGACCCTGCCTCTGCAGAACCAGCTCAAATGATTCCTCGAGCCCACAAAAGGAAGTCCCTGGTACTTTTCATATATACATTCTTTTTACTGTAAAGAGAATTGTAGGTTGTTGTAGAGCATTTTTAAATTACAGAAATACGAAGGAGAAAATATAATCACTTCATCTCACCACCAAAGACAATCTCAGTTAGTATTCTGATGCATTTCTTTCAGGAGGCATTCCACACAAAATTATACATTGTATATTTATTAGACTGGAGCTGTATTGGGCAGTTTCATGTTCCACCTTTCTCCTGTAAAACTGTGAGTGTTCTGCAAACAGAGGGACGATTTCAGTGCAAAGAAAGAAAGAAAGGAAGGAAGGAAGAAGAGGAAACAAAGAAAAACTCTAGAAAATGTTTTCCTTAGCAAAAAATAAAAAAAGGGTGCAAAGCCACAACCTGTGCTGGTTGGGAGGACATCCTGTGAGCAGGGTGGCTCCAGCTCGCATCCGGTGTGGGCTCCCCAGCGGCGCACAAGGGCAGGTCGTTCTCTCCTCCCCTGTAGCCTCCTGCCTGTCGGCGAGCCTGTGCTCACCCTTGCCTTGCTGCCCCAGGATCTAGGACCACCTGCTCCATCAAAAGGCATGTGGGGCTGTGATCGTTACTGTTTCTTAACGACAGCATCTCAACCTGTGCAGCACAATGTTTTCTCAGGTGTTTTGTCACCTGAGACCCACGCCCCGTGAGGCAGGCAAGATGGAAGCTGTTATACCCTCTTACGAATGGAGAAACTGAGGCTTCAAGAAGCCTAGTGGCTTCTTTAAGGCTACACAGCTAATCAGTGGCAGAGCACGGACTTTACACAGATTTGGCTGGCCTCCAGTGTGGTGCCTTGTCCCCTAAGCTTTTTCCCCTCTAGTCCTGGCTTTTCCTGCGGTACACTGGGTGCCTGTGTAATGGAGGCCAAGGACTGAGGGTGCTGTGAGTGTTAAAGGCCTTTGGAGAGGACAACGGACCCTGCCCTGGGAGTCTTAAGCCAAACCCCGCAGGCCCTGACTGGATGTGCGGAGCAGCCTGGCCTCCCGGCAGCGTCTCCAGCGAGACTGAGAGCCGGCGCCCTCAGGGGCCTGGGGAGCGAGCGCTCCTGTAGACAGGTCCTTCTTGGCCACCCAAGCTGGGCAGGCCCGTTCCCTGCCCAGGTCTCCAAAATCTCAGGGCCCCCCAGGACAAATAGGGTCTCTCTCCAAGGGACTGTGGGATCCCATGAGACTGGCCCTACCCAAGGGATTTTTGGCAGCTGCGTCTCCCAGGTGGCTTCTTAGTATTGCTGCTGTAACAAATTACCATCAACTAAATGCTTAAAACAACACAGATTTACGGTCTTACGGTTCCATAGGCCAGAAATCCAAAATGGGTCTCGGTGAACTAACGTCAAGCTGTCAGCAGGGATGCATGGCTTTCGGGGGGCTCTGGTGGAGAATATGTCTGCTTCAATGCCAGTGACAGCTTTAGAGGCCACCTTCATGCCTTGGCTTGTGGCACCTTCCTCCGTCCCCGAAGCCGGCAAGCCAGGCTAGCCAAGCCTTTCACACAGTCCTGCCTCCCTGGCTCTGACTCTTCGGCCTCCTTCTTCTCCATGTGAGGGTCCTACGATGACACGGACCTACCCAGACAATCCAGGATGACCTCTTTATTTTAAGATCACCTGATTAATGCCATCTGCAATCTCAATCCCCTGGTGCCATGTAACATCACATAGTCACAGACCCTGTGCACTGGGATGTGGACATCTTTATCCCACCCCGGACCGCTATTCTGCCTCCTCTCTGGGTTGTCCAAGGGACCCACGCTCAGGCAGAGACAGGGCACAGGGCCAGACCGCAGTCAGGATGTGCCAGCCACTGTCGGAGAGGCCCTTTCTGCTCGGGGCCCCTCCCCCGATCTGCGCCTCCCTCTGCTCAGCCTGTCCCGGCCTCCTCGCCTCCCATCCTCTGCTCCGACTAGCTGGGTCGGAAGGAAGCACCGGCTGTGTGGACACGGAGGAGGGGGTTGTAAGGCTGGCTGCCCCAGGGCTGTAGGAGGCCCTGACGGGCTGAGCACTTCATACCAGGAGATCCTGCACTCTCCAAGGCCTGGGCCCAGAGCCTAGCCTCTGAGGACTCCGACACAGAAGTCTAAGGGTCACTCCAAGGCTAGAGGGGCAGGCAGCCGGGTCCTGGAGCCCCTCCTCCTCCGCAGGCCTGGTTGCTCTTGACAGCCAGACCCCACCTGGCCCCTTTCTTCAGGTGACAGCCGCCCACCTGCCTTACTCATTCCCTCCCTCCTCTCCTTCCCTGGCTGCTCCCTGAGGGTCTGGGGGATCTAAGGCCCAGCAGAAGGCCCGTGGGCAGCACAGGGAGGACGGGCTGGACAAGGCCTTTGCCTCTCCTCATCTACGCTAGATTACCCCTGCAGCCTGGACAGCGGGCCCTTTGGACTCTGGGGTGCCAACCTCTGCACGGCATCTGGGCGCAGAGGGACCTGGGGCTGAGGCGGGGCGCCTGCCGGTGGCAGGGAAGCGCAGACTCCCGCCGGCAGGGCTCCTGGCGGGGCGGTGCTCTCGGGGACCACGCCTGTGTCTGTCTGCCTGGGACAGAGCTCCTGCAGATCGCACAGGGGAGTGGAAAGTGGTATTTGCACCTGAGTCCCTAAAAAGTTAACAGCCTGATTACTTCTGGGTGGTGTACTACAGGTAGCTTCAATTAATGTGTCTTCTCTCTCATTGTATTTCTTACTCTGTACAATCAAACCATGTTCCTTTTACTTGTGTACATTTTTAATAAGAGAAAGTAATTGATGACTCGGCCTTCCGTCTCCAGCAGCGCTGCCGAGCGACACGGGTGGGTTGTGCTGTACGTCGTGGGACACGGTGGTCCCTGTTCTGGGGCTTGGCTCTGGCCGCCGTTGGTCAGGGCCCCTTCTGCCCGAGGCTCTGCTGCAGGGACAGAACCAGTTACCAGCCTGTGCCCTCCCTGCCTCTCAGCCTGCTCCCTTGCGCCCTGAGTCCAGCCTGGATTGCCCCCCAGGGAAGGACTCAGAGAAGCCAGGTGGGCAGTGGGCAGAGCAGGTGAGCAGGTGCTGACCACAGGGCTCTGCTGACCCAGGGTGTGCAGGAGATGCTCTCCAGTGCCTGTGCTGCCTGAGCCCGGTGAGAACTTGGAGGAGGTGGCTCTCGGCCCGGCGGAGCTCCCAGTCTGGCTGGAGAGATTGGGTACCTCCATGTGGGGAACAGCAGACAGGAAGGGGACGGGCCCTGGTGGGGACGCTTTGCCTGGGTGGGCTGTCAGATCAGGGAGGGCCCCGGGGCCACACTGCACAGTGTCTCAGTATGACCAGAGGCCAAAATTGGGGTCCTCCCAAGCGACCTGAGGCAGGTCCCCCAAGACAGGGCAGACGGTCTCCTGTGCTAACTCTGGCTGCTGCCGGCTCATGCCAGAAGGGTAGTGAGGAGCGATCATTTGTCTGCTCTGAGTCTTGGAAAGTTGCACACCTCTCTGGGCCCTCTTCTCTGCCCCACCCACTACCAGCCTCACCATGGGAATGCCCGGTGCAGGCACCTACCTGCCCAGGCCTCACCAAGGCTCTCGGCACCCTGACCTCCAGCTCCTCCCCCAATCCTGGCAAGCCAAGAAGGGAGGGGACCCTTCACCTGAGCAGAGGCAGCCACCCTTCACCTCTCCTACCCAAGGCCAGCCTCCCCCACCAAGCCCACTTTTGCACCACTGTGGCCAGCAGGACCGGACTCCTTGACTTGTTCTTAGTTTTAGAAAAGTAATAGTTCTTCCGGCATGATGATTCCCTCCCCGTCCACCCCAGACTCCCAAACACCACCACTGGGTCCACACGACTCCCTCGTCCCATGAAGCTGGCTTTCTCAGAGAAGCGTGGCACAGCGTCCCGCACCCCACCCTGTCCCAGAAATCCTGGGGCCTGGGCCACTCACTTCGCTCCTGAACTGACATCCCGGGCAAACCCCTTCTGCTTTCCGAGCAAACATGTGGCTGAGCAGTTCCACACCGTGGGAGGGCTCTCGGCTTTTCCCCGAGTCTGGGCAGATTCCGGACTGATGAGAACCGGTAGCGGAACTGGACACTCCGGAGCTACCTTGCTTTTAAGGAGAAGTGTAGGGCAGAAACCAAGAAGGGGACCTATGGGAATGCACAGCTTTTGGCCAGAAATAGAAGTGAGGGCCGCCCGGCTGCGTCTCAGCTGGGTCTGGAGAACAGGGCAGGGAGGCCCCTGGAGGAAGCCTGCAGATGAGTCTGAGGGCCAACCTGGCGTAGGGCAGAAGTGCTGCGTTTTCTCAGGGGCCAAGAAGCCAGAATTAGACTGAGGACAGCCACAGGGTGACCCCCCGAGCCCCGTGGCTGGGAGCCAGGATGTACCCCCAAGGGGTCCTGGCTGGTACAGTCACCAGAGTCCAGCCCTGTGAGGACGCCAGGACCCCACAAAGGGTCTGGTTTTGAGCGGAACTGGAGAACCCTGGTCACATTGCTCAGACAGACACCCGGACTCATGGAAAGTCCTCTTTGATCCGCAGAGCTGAGATAAGGGCTAACAGGCCAGAGTCCTGCTCACAAGCAGACTTGTGTGGCAGGGCACCCTGCACTAAGACCAAGTAATAGGCGGCCTGTGTTCCTGCCCCTGGGGGCCCCTACCCCTCCAAGCCGCAGGTGGCCTCCAGGGCATAGGTGGGGCATCCGTCCTCGGCTTGAGAACCAAGCCAGCCCCTCCCCCACTGGGGCCCTGGGGATTGTAGCAGCAGAGGCTTGCCACCTGGGGGGAGGGGGGAGGGAGGGGAGGTCACAAGAGTGAAAGCAGGAGCGGGGTCCCATGCAGTGCCCAGAGCAGTTGCAGCTTTTGCTGCCTTCCCTCGGTGTCCCCGAAGCCTTTCCTACCATGAGGGGCTCGTGCCCTGCTCCCGGGCCAGCTCTCCCAAACTCCCTCCCCAGGCCTCAGTGTCCCCCTCAGCAGACAACCTGATAAGGTGGAAGCAGCCTGGGGCCGGGCACAGCCAGACGTGGGTTGGAACCCAGGCCCCACACTGATTAGCTGAGTCATCTTGGGCAAGCGCCTTATGCCAGTTGAGCTTTGGTTTCCTGCTCTGCGAACCAGGTGCTGTGGTGGGCACCAGCGTTACGGCGCGTATGGGGTGCTTGGCATAGTGCCTGGTGCAACGGGGACAGCCGGGGACTGTGTCGTCATTACCCAGCCAGACCGTGCTGGGTCTCTGAGCTTGTGGAGCTGGATGAAGGATGGTGGGCTGGACGTCGGCCTCTCGTCTTGCTCTGTCCCCGTGTCTTTGAAGGTCTCTGTTACCTTCGGTATCATCTCCGCTGAAATTAAAGTCTGAGTGAAGCCTCTCCAGCGCTCCCTCACCCCAGAGCCTGCGGAAGTGGGGGCTTCTCCTCCAACTCCCCAACCCCAGAAAATCAGCAAAAAAAGGGTGTCTGGGGAGCTGTCTGGAGTTAAGAAAACCACCATCTTGGTAGCCGACCATCTACTCCCTTGTGCTGCCTTACACTTGGGCCTCACCAGGGTGTCCTGGCCAACAAAGGCAAGTCTCCCTCTGCCCAGAACTTTTCCTCTTGGAAAAGAGAGCACACCGGCTCCCCATCGTCCCTCCCCAGGCTCCTGGCCCTGTGACCACGGGGACAAGCCGGAAAGGTTAGTGCAGTGTTCTGATGAATTTCAGCCTTCCTCACAATGGAGGGTTAGCCATGCCCAAATTAAGAAAAAGCAACACATCTGACAGAGACAAAAGCTTCCTGGATGTTCCATCTGGGCTCCTTGTTCCCCGCTAATTACAACACAAGGATTTTGGGGTCTGTGAAAACAGTGTGAAAGACCGAATGGCTCCAGAGAATGACAGCTTGGGAGAGACCAGCTCCACCAGCCCGGGGGCGTCACTCCCAGAGGCAAGGACTCCTACCTCAACCAGGCCCAGGACTTGTCCTAGGACCTCAAACTTGTCTTTGGCAGTCCCCGCCTGAGGCTTCCAGAGCAACCTGAGAAACTGCTTACTCTGCACACGGTACACTGAGAGATGTTGACAACCAATATACCGAGGAGGGATAGTTTGCATCTGTCTTTCCTGAAGATCCCTGTAAGGGCAGTTAGCATATGAGCCTATAGCTCTCTTCCTATTGCCAAGCGAGCTGAATGAATAAACCAGCCCAATTACAGGTACGCCTTCAGAGTAAGGTGAGGGAAGCCTGTAACCAACCAGAAGTGCCTCTGACCAGCTGCAGACTTGGCGGGAGTCCTAGCTGGTGTCACTGAGCCCCACTTTGCCAGTTTACCCCATCGGAAAGTGGCCCTGGATGGCAATGATATCATCACAGCCCCAACAAAACTGCCATTCCAATGACCTCCTAGCTCCTTCAGCCAAGAGTTGCTTTCAGTGCTCAGACTGAAACTCTTGGAATGACTCACGAAAGCATTGGCAGGTCCTGAGGATGACCTAAAATTACTATGCCCAAATTTGGCTCAGATTGTACCAACATCCCACTGATGTGGCTCCTTTTAACCACTGAGTTAGTGTCAGTGGCCATCACCCTCAGGTGAGTGATCAGACTTGGCTGTTTCTCCTGTTAGGGGCAGGCTGAAGTGGGGTGCGGTGGGACGGCTCATTGCCCTGGAAGGTCTGTCTCTCTCCCTCACGACTCCAGGCCTGGCCTCTAGATCCCAGCTCCCCGGTGATGGGGAGGGCATGCTGGACATTCTGAGGAGCTACCTCCAGTTTTCAGGGCTCCTGGGTTAGGAAGAGCTGGAGGAGCTCAGGACTCCAGCTGGACTCTGGAGACTGGAAGCTGATGGCTGGGATTCCTCTCCCTTTTTGGTAACTTACGAAGCCATAAATGGTGCATGTTAGAACTTGATGTTTCCACAGCTACCTGGGACTTCAACATACCCGCTTCAATACCCTGTCTGTCCGGGATGAGGTTGGAGGACAAGGCGGGAGCAGAGAAATCAGAAGCAGTCCCTGCCCGCCCGGGGTTGCCTTCTTTCCCTCCCATCCCTCCCCAGTCCGCTCTACCTGGCTTCACACCACCCCCAGCTGTCCTTATCTGGAAAAGCCACCCACAAGAAGACCTTGTGAGGCCCCCAGTTAGAAGCCACAGGAGGCTGGCTACTTCTGATCCAATTCTTCTCAGTAAGGGCGGGGCCGTAGAGGAGCTGGGAAAGGGCATCTTATCTGTCCCTCTGCCCGTAGGTGAAGCTACTCTGGAAAAAATCCAGGTGGATTTTCTGATGAGCGGGGAGGAGGGGGTGAGACTGGGGTCTATCCAGACATCCACATGCAGGATAACTGTCCCCCCAACCCCTGCTAGCAGGAGACCATCTGCCACTCCCCACACTTCTTCCAGAGGGCTGGGCCCAAAGAGGGGATCACAGTGCAAGTGGTTTCTGGGACTAAGGATATGGAAGACGTGTCAACAGGGCTTGGCTTCCTTGAGCAACCCCCTCACTCCCGTGGCCACATCCCTAGACGATGCCAGTGTTGTCAGTGGGCTTCCCTTGGCCAGCCTGCCTACTGCTGGGTACTGTTTATGCCCCAGGGCCAGACGCTGCGGAGGGAGATGAGAGAGCCCATATCCTGACCTCTCACCCTCAGACATTCCTCATCTAAAGGGGATTTATCTGAAGAGGGCTTTGCCATATGTCAATGGTTCCCAGCCTGTGGTTTTCAGAAACACTGTTCTAATCAAAAATATCCCTTCAAAGAGATTCTGTGTGCCTTAGCCCAGCCAGACCCTGAAAAGATGTGGAGGAGGGAAGCCTGCTTCCCGTAAGGTCATCCAAGGTTTTCCGAACACACTTGTGCACGGACCTGTTTCACAGTACAATGCAGGGCTGGCATTCAGCACTGATGGTTATTCTTGGCTGGCGAAAGCATAAAAAACTCTTGAATTGGCAGGTAAATAGCCCCGAGCCCCTGCCCCCAGTGTTGCTTGCCTCCCCACTCCACCCCCTCAGATCTGTTCCCAACCCAGTATCTACCTTACTGTCTAATAAGGTAGATAACTAGTCACATGTGACTGTTTAAATCTTAGCTAATGAAATCTAAACTTCGGTTCGGCCATTGTGCTGGCCACATTTCAAGTAGTCGGCGGGCGCAAGGGACTGACTGCCCCTGCCTACCGAACTGGACAGCACGGAGAGGGCAGAGCAGGCCTCGGGGGCCTTTCGGAGCTGGTATCTGTTCTCCGGTGTCCATGACTGTCAACTTTTGGGAACAGCACCGGGGCGCACTTCCACTTGAGTCCGGCAGGACGTGGAATCTATTGCACATTCCGCCGAGGAACTCAACACCTAATGCTCCCCAGCCCCCAGAAGCCCAAATTCAGCTCACAGCCCTGACTCTAAAGCCAAGGGCACAGGACTACATTTACATGAGCACGTCCCTGTGCCATGGCTGTCCCCTCCTCCTGTCATCTTCACCGTGAGCATAATTAAAAGGGTTCCCGGAGGAGTATGTGCACGTCACCTCGCTCCACAGTCATGTTCAGGCAGGGTGCCAGGAATGAGTCCACAAGGATGTCTCCTCAGAAAGTAAAATCACCTGCAACATCTCTCTAAATAAAAGGCCACACCTTAGAACAATTAACTTTTTATAAAAAGAGAATGTACATATTTACACACATGTATGTATGTGGTCATACATGACTTAGTGGTTAGGTTTTTCCAATTTTAAAAGCCATACCCGGGTGCTCCCACTTCCCTCCCTGGGCCTGCTGAGGGCTGCCAGTGGGCGCAGGGCAGGGCACCATATAAATAAATGCAAAGGCCGAGTGCCGGGGGGCGTTAGTGTACACCTCTGACCAGGGCGTGGCAAGCCCACACGAAAAAGTGCCGTGTTTCTCCCTCCAGCACCCGGGCCGGAGCAGCAAGCAGGGCGGAGCTCCTCGGAGGCTGAGGGGGCGTTGTCCCTTGGGACCCCGTTTTTCCTTCACATTTCACTGGCTTTGGAACAGCCCCCAGGGCTCAGCTGGGAAGGGAGGCATCTTTGGGAATAGGATTCACTTAGTGCAATTGCCTCTTAGTGCAGAGCCGGCCCTGGGGTTGGTGCTGGGCTTCTCTGAGGTCGCCGGTCTGTTCCCTCAGGCCAGCTCAGCGCCAGGGAGACCCTCTCCAGGTCACTGGGCTCAGAGGGAAAAGCTGGGGGGCTGACTCCTGGTGAAGGTCTCCGCCTGCCACCAGTCGCGGAACCCCGTCTTCCCGGGAGGCAGGCCCGGCTTTGCCCCACCGGGTGAGCCCAGACCCCAACCTGCCAGGTCTCCAGAGGCCACCATCCCAAGGAAGGCGGCCCCATCCCCACTTGGTACTGGGGGTCACACTTTGTATGTCAAGGGGCCCACAGGAGTCCTGCTTCTCTGCACCACAGCCGCCACGATGCCATGTCCTGCTCGCCTAGGAGAGCGAAAGGGGGCTGGGGGCCCAGCTATGGCGCACAAGGGATGGCCTGGATGGAGGGGAGCCTGACTGGGGTCAGCAGGCTGTCCAGCCAGCTGGTGTCCATGTTCTTCAGGTCTGTGAAGACACGGTGTAGGCTCAGCCCGATGTCCCCTAGGAAATATGAAGGTTGTGTGAGGATAAGGGGGTAGGAGGAGGTGTGTTCTCCCCCAGCCCCTACCCCTGAAGGCCACAGACACAGGAGTCTCTGCCGTCCATCCCATGGCCACACACCCACCACCTTTAGTCAGACCTGAGGGCAGGGGAACGGCGGCCAATCTGTAAGGCTGTCTGTACCCAGGTGAGCTGCAGAAGGATGCTTCACCTCTGCAGCCCCCTGGCCCCACCCCCAAGCCAACCCCCACCCCACCTGCCCCTGCCTCAGTTCTCCCTTCTTCCTCAGGGGCTTCTTACCCCCAAGGCTGTCTGGCTCCTCCTTGCAGCTGAAGTCTCCATAGACAGAGGTGGGCTGGGCCCCAGGTTCGTTGAGCAGGTAACCCTTCCCATCCACATTTGTTGGCTGCCACTCTGACTGCTCCGGCTCAAAGAGCTGGGGACAGAGAGGAACGAGGGGCCATCAGCTCACAGCCAGCGCAGACTCACCACCCTGTGGCCCTGCCATAGTGAGCCAACGCCTCCCAGCCAGGATCACACCCTTGGCCATTGTCACATTCCCAGATGAGGGACGAGGAGAAGTTTACTTAGGACAGGGCCCTGCACTCTCACTCCCATGTCAAGCCCTGGCACCAAATCTCCAAGACTCTCCTCTCAGCTGGGTAAAGACATGACAACTGGGAGCATGGCTTCAAGCAATGGCTAGTGTAATAAGTCAAGAAAAGACACCTAGAAAAGCTAGAGATAAGGAGCTAAGCCCATGTCCCAATTTTCTTTACAACTACTGCAAAAACTTTTTAATATTGACTTTTAAAACTGAAGCAGGAAAAAAGCCCTAGAGGATTAATTTGCTTTAAAAAAAAAAAAAAGCCACCATATTAGAGATCCCTAAGGCTGATTATTGAAACCTGATGCGCATTTCTCAGCCTAGCAGGGCCGGGGCGTGTTGGGGCGGAGAAGACCGGGCCAGGGACCTGGTCCTGACGGCAGCTGACTCATAGCTCCCGGAGGCCCTGAGGCTGCTTTGGGACAGTCTGTTAGAAACCAGGCCCCCATCCTGTCCTCACTACCACAACGTCTGACCCACCGGCCAAGGAGGGCGATGGTCCCCACCATATGGACGTGGCACTGGACAAGCAGCCAGCTCACAGCAGTAGCTGCCCACCCCTCAGTCTGCAAGCTCTCAGTGGTTCTCTCTCTCCTCACTGAGCAGCAGCTGCTTCTAAAGAGTGCCCCGGGAGGAAGGGGCTTTACCTTCATGATGTCCTCGGGTAACTTCCCTTCCTCATCCTCGTCTGTTGTGGCTGTGGAGAGGGAACAGCAGAGAGGTTGGCTGGCAGTCAGCCAGGCTTGCCCTGCACGTCCAGCCCCACCAGTTCCCCGTCCCTACAGAAACACGCACTCACACACACACAGGCCTCCCCGTGGACCTCTGCCTGCCTGCCTGCCGTGGAGGCTCCAGAACGGAATACTGACCGAGTGACTCAGCCACCTCTTCCCACCCCCTCGCTTCCTCACCCCCTCACTTCCTTCTTAACCCTGAGCTGCAGAGGAGCCAAGAGAACCATCAACCTTAGACCGAAATGTAGCCTCTGGCCTTCCCTCTTCTCTCTAGCTCAGCGCAGTTAGCGCTGCACCAGACAGAGCTCTGAGCATCTTTTCTCCCCCAGAAAACCCCTCCCAAGACCCAAGACCCAGTCAGGTAGGCAGGCTAGACCCCAGAAGAACAAACCTTCAGAGGTGGAAGGCATGGGTGACACCTGGAAGTTGTACAGGTCACTGGTGCTGTCCGGCACAATTTCCACTGGTATGTGCCAGTCGGGGAGAGTGCTACTGACGGCACACGGCGACAGCGCTTCAGGACAGCAGAAACCACAGGTCAGAGCTGCGTGCTTTCTTGGGTTGCAAGACACCCAGCATCCCCTCCCCCGCAGCCTGCTCCAACAGGCCAGCCCCCAGAAGCAGGATGCCTCCCAGACCCAAGAGAAAGAGCCACCCCTCCCCCGACATCCACGGTCCCTGCCAGGCCCGGCCCATCTCACCTGGAGTAAGGGCCTGTTCCACCTCCAGGTCCTGCCCCATGTAGCTCTGCGCTGTGTAGCTGCTGTGGTCGTCAGGCAGGGTGGAGCTGCTGAGGCCATCGGAGAAGGTGTCAGGGCTGCAGTCCCCGTATGACTGCAGAGAGAGAGAGAGAAGCTTAAGCCAGGCTGCCGCGGCACTTCCTCCACTGCCCGGCCTGACCCCCAGGCGGCCAACGACGCGCGGCTTAGGACCACACTCACCTTCCTCTTGGCCTTGCTCTTAGCATCTCGGCTGGACTTGGACTTTCTCTCTGTTGGGGGGCAGACAGGCTGTCAGCCTTGGTACCGGCCGAGCAGCCCCAGGTGCCGGCCCCCCTCCCTGCCTCCTCCCTCCCTCCCTGAGGGCTTCCTGGGCACCCAGAGTCCTTGAATACCTTTCCTCTGGTTCTTGGTGAGAGGTGGGAGCATCCGGTACACCCGCACGGCGGAGCTGCCCTTGTTCCTGCTCTGGTCCTTCACCTCCTCGATGTCCGGCAGGGAGTTCATGGCACAGCGGAAGTTGGCCTTCCATGTCTTGGGGTCTGGCTCTTTCTCCCCAGCTTTGTATCGGCCTAGTGGGCAGGAGAGTGAAGAAGGTCATCAGGGCCATAGGTAGGACCCTCAGCCACCCCCTGGCCTGGGAGGAGGAAGGCAAGGGATTCCCAAGCTCTCGTGCTGCCAGAAATCGTCACTGGTCAAACGAGCAGGTATTCCTGCGTGACACTCTGCAGGCCCTGGACCCTGGGGCTTCCCAAAATGCCCGGGCTTGTACACACGCACATGCAGCTGGCCTCATGGAAGGGCCCAGCTGGGAGCACGAGAGGGCCCATATATCCACAAGCACCCTTGTCCTGGACCGTGGCCAGACTCGCTGCTTGAGGGGAAGTCAGCAGGCAGAGGATGGGAGTGGGCCACACATGGGAGTGGGCAGAGTCAACGCCAAAGGGCAGTTACTGCCCGGTGGGCTGGCTGGTCTGAGGCGGCCCAAGAGCCCCATCCCTCCAGGATAAAAGGAGGCCACCCACCAGATGGGCCCTGGGCCAAGGCCCTTGCTCTACATCTAACATCAAGAAAAGTTAGGCACTGAATCTCTCTTAATATCCCAGCTCATAGCTGCTTTTGCCAGGGAGAACTTGAATGTAGCCATGAACTCCCTGAAGCCACAGGCCCCCTCCCCAGAAACACAGGCAGGTCTGCCCCCCTGCCCAGCCCCAAATTCTGCATGCCAGCGAGCTAGCTAGAGAGCCCCAGGCAGAGCCTCTGTGTTCACAGAAGCACCTCCCCTTGTCCCCTCCCTGGCTCCTCCTGGGCCAGAGTCACACACCTGTGTGGATGGCCCAGCTCCGGAAGAGACAGGCGTCCTTGTTAATGTCCCAGCCGTGCTTGGCAGCGTGCTTCCACGGGATCTGGAAGGTCATCTCCTCCTGAACAGCACACAGAGGAACACACGGTCGTGTGAGCTCAGAGACCACAGGTTTTTAGCCCGAGTCTGCCCAGCCCCCCGGGTCTGGGAAAAGGTTGACTTCCCCTTTTCGCCCTGACAGCTGGCTTGGGTTGACCCAGCTAGAGGTTGGCTTAAACAGACTGCTGCATCGCTCTGGGTCTCTCAGAAGGGGCTATGGGCTCTCATGAGCGGTGGCACCACCAGCTCAGCAAAGACCTGCCTGTTATAGGTGTGCTTGCTGGGGTGCTTCTCTGGCCTGTCAGCACCAGTGTGGAAATGAGAACGCTCTCCGTTAGATGGGGCTGCTCAGGACACCTGCGGCTACTGGCTCCTCCACAGGGGTGGGGGTGGGGGTGGGTTCTGGCCATACACCTGAGGAAGCCCTGGGCCAGACTGGGATGCTGACTACCTGTGTGGCCCTGGCACTGTACCTCTTTGTCCCTCACTGTTTTCTGTGAAATGAGAAAACACAGTGACAAATACAAAAACTAAGTTCTCACTGTTCTCATTACTAGTGGTTAACGGTATGGATTTCGGAGTCAAGTGCTGGCATCAAAGCCATTATCTACCTCTCAGCGCCTCAGTTTCCTTAGCTGAAAATGGAGATATTAATAGGATCCACCTCACAGGACTGTTTTGAGGACCGAATGACACGATGTAAGTAATATACTCAGTTAGCATGGCGCCACACTCACTTGGAGTGAGCGAACAGTAAGCAGTAGCCATTATTATGCATCTGTTGCTACTAAGTCTGCAGGGTCTGCAGTGCCCTTGGTGCACCAGCAAGAGGCTTCTTCAGCCTGGCCAGCCGGTGTGAGGTCAATCCTTGGGTCACCCAGTGAGCTAGTCACCTTCCTGCCAGCAGTGCCATCTGTCTGACTGGAGCCCTGCAGGATGCCGTGTGTGTTTGTAGGACTGCCCCTCGGGAGAGACCAGAGCTCCAGCTCTTCAGATGCTGGGAGAGTCTAGCTGTTGGAAACTGTCAGGGACCTCTGGTGGGCACCCTGGCCTTACCTTCAGAAGAGAGGGAGGCAGAAGTCAGGCAAGTGGGGCCCCGGGCCGGGCCTTGCATGCTCCCTGCACGCGGGACCCACTGGGAAACACATCTGCCTCCTCCCTACCACTTCCCTTTTTCAGCTGCATCTGAAGCTTTGGTCCCCCAAAGAACATGTTAAAATGGAGCAGAAGAACCCAAAGAGTTACACTCACTTTATTAATCCAGATCAGCCCTGGGATTTGGTTGGAATTAATCTGCATCTCTAGCCAGGGTCTCATGCGCATCCGAGTGATGGGCATGTTGGCTGTAAAGAGAAGACAGAAGGCTCCTGTTGGGAGTCTGAGCAGCCCCTGGGCACTGCCCCGCCCCACCCCAGGTCATTCAGTCACCCTCCCCTGCCCTCAGCCAGGTAGCAGGTACTACAATCATGAGGGAGGAGACCTGTACTGAAATAAAACTGCCCTCCAAATCTTTTCAGCATCTTGAGCGAAACCACTTCTGTCCCTTCCCTCACCCCACCCTGGAGTGTCCTGGAAAGAGACAGGCATGCAAGTAATAGTTGCAGGGTTTATGTGGATGAAAAAGAGACAAAATACACAGGTATCTTCATACCAGAACTTTTGTCCCCAAATTCAGATCCTATGGAAAGGGAGGAGCTTTTTTTGCTTGATGCCAAGAAATTTCCCTACTTGAGTTGTTGCTCCTAGCTGTGCACTTTCCCTAATGGGCAAGCAGGCACCCTGCACGGGAGATATATCCTCTCCCCTACCCCTGCTCAACTGTTCTCCACCTCCCTGACAGCCACAGTGCAGAGGCCGAAAGGCTAACCCCCTTCTCCCTTCCGGCCTGGCTCCCATCCTCGGCGAAATGACCCAAAGAACACCTGTGGCGCCTCCTCCCGCTCCTCCGGCAGGTCCACCAGCCACCCACGGTAGCAAGTCTCAAGCCCTGCCACCTGCAGAAACGGCTTGAGGCCTGGGCGCGGAGCGCGGGGCACGGGGCACCCACGCACGGACATACACTGGAGTGCCCCGCACGGCTTGTGGATGCGCGCAATGAACCTACACGGCCAGCCCGAGGCCCCCGGTGGCTCTGCGCACAGAGATCTGCGAAAGCGGCCGGGCGCCTGCAACCGCGGCGGGTGGGCGGTCCACACCGCGGCCCGCCCTGCCCGCCCTGCAGCCCGCCGCTCCTCCAGCGCCCTCCCGAGTCCGCGCGGGGACCAGGCAACGCCGCGCGCCCGCGACTCTCCCGCCTGGGGTTTTCGGCCCCCACTTCCTGGTGTCCCGCGCGCCTTTGTTCGATGCCACCGGTCCCCCCAGCGGCGACGGCGGGCTCACCTCCGCAGCGGGTGCGATTCGGTGGCTGTGTCCGAGGGTCCCGACGCGGCGAGCGCGACTCCCGGTGGGAACGGGGAGAAGACGGAGGATGCCCGGGCCGCGGGGCCACTGAGTGCAGCTGGTCTTGGCTGGACACGGCTCCCGCTGGCCTCTGCTCAGCCGAGCTCCGGCGCACAACCAGCCTCAGCGAAGGAGTGGCGCGTTCTGCCGGGACAGTGGCGCCGGACAGCGATCTAAACACTTAGCGGGATTCCCCAGCCCAGGCCCGGCCCCGCCTCCTAGAGGGCCGCGAGGGCGCCTATTGGCCGGAGACGCCCCATCATTTCGGGGAAATCAGGCTGTTGTAGAGCTAGCGGCGAAGGGGAAGTACAGGGCGGCTGTTACTCCCCACCCCCTCCGCCACCGCCCGGCCGGCTCCCCTCGGCTCCCACTCCACCCCCAGCCCCAGCTAGTCCCCGAGAAAGGCCGTCCTGGAAAGCCGAACGCTCCTCCCCGCAACTACTCCCTCAGTCCGCATTCTCCCTGCCTGCTAGCTCCGGGGGCCATCTCCTCGCCCTCCTCTCCAGGGAGCGGGAGAGGCGGGGCGTGAAGACGTCCGTCTTAGCAGCGCAGGTGAGGGGCCGGCCGTCCGGCCACCTGCCGCTTCTTAAGATTGGACACCAGCATCGAATTCCTGAAAACCCGCCTGGTTCCTCAAGCCCGCTAGTGGAATGTCAAGAAGGGAGGGTTTCAGCCCTTACACTGCCCTCGTCTTGAGGGGTGACCCACTTGCAGGTCACTCGCCTGCCCTGGGGAAGCAAAGGAAAAACCTGCTCTGTCTGAGGAGCCACCTGGCAAGAGGAAACCCCAGACTGGCGCTGCGGGCGCCGCTCGCCAATGGACTCGGGACCTCACGGTCTTCAACTGCAAAACAAGTACCCTACCTCGCTGCTTTACAGTGATAGAGAGATATGTTAAGCACCACGCCCCACTTGGACAGCAGATGCTCTGTGGTTTGCGAAATCCCTAGCCAGAGTTTAACAGTGATCAGGGAGACGCCTCTCCCCTTTCTGGGTCTACTTCCTTGGGACTGCCCCACAGCTGGCCTCAGGGAAAGGGAAAAAAAGGGACTGCTGAGCTGGAGTGGGGGTGGGAGGTAGCCTTCGGTTTCTCCTAGAACTCCTGCCTTAGACCATCTCCACAGCCTCACGTGGCCCTTGCGTGGCAGTTCCTCAGTGGGAGCGTTGGTGTTGCCTCTGCGTCCTCGGTGTCTGAGGTTCTGGGCAGCATGGGGAATTTCTTAGGTCTGGCCGAGACCATATGGGTCGAGGCAAAGGGTTGGGGAGCCCAGTTCCCCGGCCCTGTGGGAAGGGCAGCTAGTTAACTTTTGTGCTGACAACGACGCCTCGCCTTACCTGTGTACTGCTAGGGGCTGGTCTGAGTTCGTTTTCCACCCGGAACTCTGCCCCAGCAGGCTCCTTCCTTCACTTCCCTAAAGGTGCTGACTCAGAAGTAAAGGCGCTTTCTGGCAGGGACGGTGCGCCAGGCCCTTCACCCCAGCTCTCCCTCGCAGCAGCACCCAGTTGCAATGATGCAAGCTATAAATAGACACATTGATGTAGCATTCCGCCAGTCAGTCTACTGCCTCCCTCCCACCGAGGAAATGGATAGGTTAAGCCAATTCTGGTGGTGGGTGCAGGAGCTGGGAGAGGCAAAGAGGCAGGAGGAACTGTGAGGAATGAACTCAGCCGGGCGTTAAGCAAAGTGGAAGGTGCTGAGGGCCAGAAAAGGTTGTGGTGCTTTAAGTGACAGACGAGAATGGGAGCCCACGACAGAGACCAACACCCTCCGAGCAAGAAGAGCAGAAGCGACCGACTCCTGAGTCGGGAGGCATATTCTCCGTGCAGCAAATGGATGCTTGTCCTCTCCCTAAGAACCTGACATAGCCGCTGAAAAATTCAGAATGAGATTAGGGAGAGGAAGCATGCCTCTCATGTGGTTTGACAAATTGACCAAAATGACCCCAGGAAGGCAACAGGAGACTGTAAAATGTGCTTTACAACAGAAAATCATCTGTAAGTGGATATGTATATATAATGAGCATCTTTCCGTGTCATGAAATGTATTTCTGCAATATCATCTGCGATGGGTACGTATTACTCTATCATAAGGATAAATAAAAATTTACCCAATTAATCCCCTGTTGTAGGACATTTAGGTTATTTCCATTTTTTCATAATGCAAACAACACTGTGAAGCTAAATCTTTGCACACGGCAATAACTTTTTGCTTAGGAGAAATTCCCTAATGTTAGGGTTTACCAATGAAATTGTCATTTACATCTCTGAAGTGTTCTTTGACTTTTTTTCTTTTTTAACTTTTAACTTTAGGGATTCTATTGTATCCTGAAGCCTATAAGAGAATCTGCTTATCAGGTTTGGGGGTGCTATGCTCCAAATTGGCGAAATAAAGCTACACCCTGTTGAAGTACCTCAAATTTTTATTGTAACTGCTCTTGATGAACCCTATTCTAAGATGTGTCCCATATTCCCTGTAATGCTAAGCAGAACACAGAGCCTTCACTAGGTTTTTCTTAGTAAATCAGGGCTGGCCCTTTCTCCTCTCTGACTCAAAATACTCATCCTCTGTGATTCCAGGCATCCCCTGTGGGCAGGCGATGTCCAAACTCCAGCTCTGGTGGTCTTCCGGACACTTCCCTACGACCCCGCGTACAGATTCACACACATACAAGCAGAGCTCCTGGCCCCCCCTCCCATACAGCCCCCAGCGGCTTTCTCTTGTCCGATTTCCAGCTCCCTCTCTCCTGAAGTCTTTGCCGTCCTCCGCCCCTCTTTGCCTCACCTGGTTCTCTGGGACTTCCTTCCCCTATACCAAGTCATGTACGTTTTCACATTCCAGGAGCTGACCGTGTTGCCACAGCCTCCCGGGGCCCCTCCAGGTGCCTCTGCACCAGTGTGATCTCCCTAACTTGGACCGTCCCGCTAACATTCAGGTTCACCCTGGAGCCTTCTGAGTTCTCCCAGACTCCTCAGCCCCACATTCAAATCCCTGCTCACTCTGGTCCCGAGGGTCTCATTCCAACCTTCTCTCCCGCAGCTCCCCTACCCTCGGCGGTAACAAGGGGGCGGTGGAAGAGAACACAGAATTTGAGTCCAGAAGCCTGGGTTCTTGCGCCATTGCTATTTGCCGTGTGACCGTGGGCACGTTACTGTCCCTCACTGAGCCTCGGTGTTCTCACCTGTAAAACAGAGACACTCTAGTCCATCTCCCGCTTGTTGTGAAAATGAAATTCTATCGACTGTCAAACTCCTTCCTACACTACAAAACATTGGTCAGATGACATTGTAGTCTTAACGGAGATGCACGACTCTTCCACTGCATTTCCATTCTGTGAGCACATGTTGTATTCCCCCCACACTCATGTCTTTGTTCCTTCCCTTTGCTCCTCAACCCTGACTTAGCAACACCCGCACCCCCTCCCCCTCGATTTCAGTTCTCCCCCTCTCGCTACCCCTCCCCACACTTTAGTTTCAGTCTCCGTTTTAGGGCCCAGAGCGAATGCCTGGTCTCTGAAGTACCCCCAAAGCAGCCAGCTAGAAGTCATTCCCCTCCTCAGGAACCCCTCACCCTTAACTTTCATGTTGCCTTTTCTCCACTTATCCCATTCTGGGCGGTGACCTGCTGGGGAACTCTGCATTTTTCTGCGAAAGACCCGAGTTCCTCACACCTAAAGCTGGAGTTAGCCGGGGCTTAGCTCTGGAGCAGGGGTCCCAAGGATGCCTCCCGTCTGTGCCACCGTTCCCGGAGCATTGCTCGGCTTGCTCCGTACTGGGCCCTGGGCTGTCCTCGGCTGGTGGCTGGTGGCTGGTGGTTGGCAGGGGCGCTGACTGGCTGGCAGTCACATGCTGGAGGCAAGGTGAGCCCTGTGGGAGCCTCTTCCCTGATGGACCAAATTCTGTCCCCTCCTTCAGCCTCTCAGGACGCACTCCTCTCCCCTAGGTGGGTCCAGTTAGTCCTGAGGTGCAGGACCGATGAGGCTTTACTAGGTTTTTGAGAGTGGGGCAGCCGGGGGTCCCTGTGGGGCCTGCTACCCTGAGAAGAGGCCCCAGTGCCGAAAGCAGATGAACCCCCAGCAGGCACTCCAGCCTTCCAGGTCCAGAGGCAGGGCCGTCTTAGACGCTCAGAGTTCCTCCCGGCCACCATCTCCATTTTCTTTTTTCTTTTCTTTCTAAGATTTCATTTATTTATTTTTAGAGAGAGGGGAAGAGAGGGAAAAAGGGAGAGAGACATCAATGTAAGAGAGAGAAAAACATGGATCAACTGGCCCTCTTATAATCCCTGACCACCCCCCAACCCCCCCACCCCCGCCTGGGGACTGAACCCACAACCCAGGCATGTGTCCGGACTGGGAATGGAACCAGCGACCCCTCACCCACGGGACGGCGCCCAACCAACTGAGCCACACCAGTAAGGGCCATCATCTCGATTTTCACAGTAAACCTGGGAGGCAGGCAGAGCACAAGTCAACAGGCATAAAATCATCCAAAAGCATCCAAAACTTGACGATACAATCCAGACGGCTTCGCCCTGCCTGCAAGTTCAAGTTCA
Source organism: Mormoops blainvillei (assembly GCA_004026545.1). Taxonomy (NCBI): domain Eukaryota; kingdom Metazoa; phylum Chordata; class Mammalia; order Chiroptera; family Mormoopidae; genus Mormoops; species Mormoops blainvillei. The sequence goes on from PVJD01009563.1 coordinate 58,173, forward strand.
AGAGAAACGAAGAAGTTTCTTAATTCATTCAACAAATACAAATCACACTCCTGCTCTGGGTCAACTCCAGGTTTGGCCCTGGGGGTATGCTGGGGCACGAGTCTATCCCCTCCCCTCTCACAGTTCTGGCAAAAATGCTATATGACACAGCAGAATAAACGTTGTGCAGTTATAAAAATCCTAAACGCAAAGCAGGAGGTTGCAGTTGGCTGGGAAAGCACTAGGGGGCCCTGCCATTGTGAGTGGCCCGCGAGGACTCACTCCAGCGCCCCGAGCTGTTCCGGAACCCCGGAGGAGGATTAGGGTGTCAGTGGGCTGCCGCTGATGCCTTGTGCAGTTTCGTTTCTCATAAACACTGCGTTGGGAGGAAAGAGGCCTCAGCTCCCCATCCATCCCGTGGGGGCCCCCACGGGGCGGGGTAGGAGGGCGGACTCCGTGCCCCAACGGCGGCCACGACCCGGAATGGACCTGGATGAGAGTAGCACCCTCCTCCCCCTCGCGAATGGGTCTTGCAACACAGCCTGCGCCCACTGCCATTCATCCAGAGCGCCCCCCGTCCCCAGCAGGCCTCTTGGTCCTTATGGGGGTAGCTGTACCTCTACTTAGCCCTGGAGCACCCCAATCTAAGTCTGGAGCCCCTCGCCTCTCAGCCCCACCCCGTGACCCACGCTCGCGCTGCCCGGGCCGGAGCTGGGGTGTGTGTGTGTGTCTGTGTGTGTGTGTGCGCGCGCGCGCGTTTGGAGGGTGGGGGGGCCGAGCCTTTCGGGCCAACTTCCACATTCCTGCTCAGCCCGGCCTGGGGGTGAGTTAGGGTGAGCGGCCGGCTCCGGGCTGGCTGGCTTCCTGGAAAGGGAGGGAAAGGCGGGAGCGAAGGAAAGCCTGCCGGCCTCGCCGCGCTGTGGCCGCCTGTGAGCGCCCCTCCCCCTCCCCAGCTGGCCGCCCCGCCCGGGCCAGGCGCTCACCTGCCGGGTGCCCAAGCCACTTCCTCCTCCGTCCCCGCCCGGCCCCCCGCTGCGGGCCTGCGTGTGCAGCCTGCGCCGCAGCTACAGGCCGTGTGACCTCGGGCAAGTTACTCTGCTTCTCTGTGTGCATTATCCCCCGCCCCCCAAGATGAAGCCGGGACCACTCGGGTGCAGACCCCTTTGTAAATGCCCCTCCCTCCCTGTGCCTCCCGGGACCGGAGGACACACAGTAGGCGCACAGAAATGGCGCCCACCTCCGCTGGGGCAGGGGAAGGCCGCGTTAGGTGCCCCGGGTGGGGCACTCGTCATCCGCCGCCGCCAGAGCCACTCGGATTAGACTCGCAGCCTTGCCGGCCGGGGTCGGCGCCGGGCCGAGCCGGGACACTCAAGCTGGCTCCCTCCTCCGCTCGGCCCTGCGGGCGGGGGCGCAGCGGGGCAGGGCCCCGCCGGCCACCCAGTTCTGCTCGGGCCCCGCGCCGAGGGGCGGAGCCTGGGTTTCTGTTTCTTGCAAACGCCGGGGCGACAGGGAAATCGAGGAGTTTCCGGGAACCGCGCCGGGAGTGCTGAGGTTCGCGCGGCGGCCGGGGGCCGGGGACGAGCAGGCGTCCAGCGTCGCGGGCCACTGGCCCTCTGGAAGTTCCAGCAGGAACTGGGGAAAACCGGCCCCGGAAAAGCCCCGCCGGAATGCAGCTGCCCCCACAGAAGGAGGAGTGGGGGGCGGGGAGAGGAGGGGGCTGGGTACGCAGTGGCGGAGGGGACTGCGCAGGCAGGTGGAGTCTGAGGAATGGAGCGGCCCCCTCAAACCGCTGAAGTCCCCCGTTTTACCACTCACTGTCACATCCAGTTTTATTGTTTTCATAGCTCTTATCACTGCTGAAATTATCCCATTTGTGTACTTTATTCATTGGGGGATTTCTCCTACACGGCTCGGAGCCCCTTAGGGCAGGGTCACGCCTGCCTCGCCCAGCCTTGCTGGGTCCCCAAGGCCTAGAACCCAGCTAACCACCAGGAGGGTCTCAGTGAGACTTAAGGAATGAGTGAAGAAGCGGCGTGAGGTAAAGGCATCTAGAGTGGGCTTTGTGGCCTTCTGACCTGCTCCCAGGGGACCCCTAGGCCCGGCTCTCCTGGCCCTGTGGCCCAGTCAGGTCGCAAGGATACCCCCAGTAGAGGGACCCCAGCTGCTTGTGGGGAGTCCTCTGTGGCTCCTTGAGAGCTGCCCTCCAGATGGAGTGGGTTGGGCAGTGAGCAGGCTGCAGTCATGGCTCAGGAATGCTGCCTCTGGGGGTCGGCCACTTCCTCCCCTCCCCAGGGCTTGCAGCTCAGGCCAGAGATGTTTGTGGGTTGAGCCTGGGTTTGAGCCAGAGAAGCTGGGAGTTTGGGATTGTGAGGCAGAGTCCAGGACCCTCCCTGACCTCTTTAGAACAAAGCAATAGCCGGGGTCAAGGTGGGCAGTGTCACTTTCAAGCCCATGTCTCCTAAATTCTTGGTTTTAAGACCCCAAGTCTGTGATGGGGGGATCTCTTTCCTGATAGCCTTGAGACCATGGCTCTTAGAAAGGCCCACAAGGAGAACTTCCCCAGTCCAGGAGAGCTGGGAGCAGGGCACGTAGCAGTGGTAGTCGCTCTGGAAGCAGCCAGCTAGCCGGTGGAGGGACAGGCAGACAGACCCTCAGGCATTCCTTACCCAGACAAGCACTGACTTCCTCTGGCCCAGGCTTGGGATCAGGTGGCCAGCCAGGGAAACTCCAAAAGCTGCAAGAGTGGAGCTTGTGCTGTAAGCACAGGCCCTGGTGACCGTGGTGACTCAGCCTGGGAATCCCGATTCCAGGGGCTGCCCTGGAATGGGGCTCAGGACAATGAAGAAGTGTTGTTGAGGGGCCTAGTGACCGTGACAGCAGTTTAATAGAGGCCCCAGATCCAACAGGTTATTGTCCTCTCCCTTGTCCTGTGGCCCAAGGCCACACCCACTGATGCTGGTCGTCTGTCTAGTCCAAGCAATGTCTTCGAGGCAGGGAGTCTAATGGTGATCCAAGCCCATAAGTGTGACTTGGGAAAGCACCTGGTCTTCAGAGTATGTTGGGCTCCATTTGAAGTCACATTTCAGAATCAGTAGATGTAGCTTAAGCTAGAAAACATCAACAGGAATATGCGTTTGTAGCCTGGACTCAGCCAGAGGTGTTCATGGAAGGAAAGTAGGGCAAGAGGCAGGAGAAGAAAGAACGGCCCGGTGGGTACTCTGTCTTGAGTACTGTTCTTTGGCTGAGCTCAGCAGGTGCCCTGTGAACCAGTGTGGTGTGGATGGGGATGGATGGATGGGTGGATGGATGATGGATGGATGGATGGATGGATGATGGATGGGTGGATGGATGG
>PVJD01009564.1:0-61483 GCA_004026545.1 Mormoops blainvillei
TTTTTTTTTTTTTTTTGAACCCTCACACACAGACATTTTTTCATTTCTTTTTTAGAGAGAGGAAAGGAGTAAGAGAAACATGGATGTGAGAGAGAAGCATGATCAGTTGCCTCCTGTTCACAGCTGGACCGGGGATCGAACCTGCAATCCTGGCACATGCCCTGACTGGAAATCGAACCTGCAATTCTTCCGTTAATGCCCAACCAACTGAACCACACTAACCAGGGCCATTTGTGTCTTTTTAAGGCTTGCATAGCACTCATGATGTGTATGTAACCCAGGTTTTTTCAACCGCTCTCATACTGATGAATATTCATTGTTTACAACTTGCAGCAGTAAAAATAATGTTACAACATACATCTTTGTACTTAAATCTTTACCAGCTTGTATTTTTAATTTATGTCTGTGGAACAGATTTCTAGAAGTGTGATTGTAGGTGTGATGGTTATTTTAATTGTAATAGATGTTGTTAGACTTCTCTCTAAAATGTCATCATAATTCATTTTTTGCTCAGCAGTTACAAGAGTGCCCGTCCCATAGCCTCAAACTAGCAACATGTGTTCCACTTGGGCATCAGTCAAGGGCCCAGCAGGAGGCAGATTCCACACTCGGATTTGGTTATTTGCGGGAAGTACTCCTATAATAAGGGGATATTTTCAAAGGTGTTGGCAGGAAGAATGGGAGCTCACAGGAGATCATTGCCAGAAATGGTTAGAGCGGGTTGGCTCTGTCACCTCTAAGCCTGTAGAAGGAAGGGGAGGGAGCTGAGAAGGCCACACGATGAGTTCATGGAGGGAGCTGGAAAATGAATACCTAGCCTCATTCTCCATCTCCCAATGGTCAGTTGCTGCTACTTCTTCCCATTGGACAAACCCAGTTGGAGGCCAGAGGGCAATGAGGTCCAAGGAGCCACCCATTCCTATGGGCTGCAGGGACACAGAGCTGGTGACGAGTGGGGAGTGGATCTGGAGGGGCAGACAGAAGACATTCCACACAAGCTTCTTCAGATTTCCACAGCATGGTTGCTTTAAAGAAGTAGCTCATTGTTAATTAGTCCTGCACACACAGCTAGAGAATTCGAGTGTCCTTACATTTATTCGCTGGCCTTTATAGCTGCCCTTCAGTGAATGATCTTCTCACATGCTTCGCACATTTTATATTGGGTATCGGAGTTTATTTTGTCCCATTTTGTAAAAGATCCTAGTATATATACTGTTACCTTGCTTTTTTAAAATCGTTTGCCTCTCTGTTGATTTAGGTTACAAATTTCTTTGTCATAGCCAAGATTTCTTTAAAAAAAATCTTATGGAATTCAAAGTATCTAATCTTCTTTGACGGATTCTAGATTTCCAGTTTGGAGAAAGGTGATGTCTTTCACCTACAGATGGTATCTTTTATCTAATACTTTTTAATAATTAAGACTTTAATAATTCATCCAGGGTTTGTTTTTATATGTGATATAGCCAGGCATTCACTATTATTCTTCCAGAAGGCTGGCCAACTACGTCAGCACCATTTAATGGGTAAAGCATCCTGTCATTAATAATTGAACCATCATTTTTATACATATTAAATTTCTATCTACACTGAAATTAATTTCTGGTTCCTGTAATCAGTTTGCATATAAGTGACCAAGTCCAGAGGGATTTAATTTTATGGATTTTGCAGTGTGATCTAACATCCAGAATGGAAGTTACCCATCAATGTTCTTTTCTCCATGCATTTCTTGGCTACTTGAAAGCATTCATTATAAAATGTAACGTCATTTTTAGTAAAAAAATTTCATTGGGATTCTAACTGAAATTGCATTATTTATATATTAATTTTAGAATATTGATATTTTAATGATAATAAAACCTCCCATTAACAACATGGCATGTCCTTACATTTGTCCAGATAGTATTTTATATCCATCGGTTTAATTTAATAGTTCTCTTCATAAAGGAAAAGCCCTGAGTTTTCCCTGTTAAATCTCTTCTTGAGCTTCTCTAGTATTTTTGCTACTGGGAATGGAAGTTGTTTTTTCCATTTCTATCTAGTAATTTATTGCTGGAATTGATTTACGTTTATCTGGTTCCCAGACAGCTTTACCAAATTATGAAATAGGTTTCTTCTAGTCTCTTGAGTTTTCTACATGTACAATCATACTATCAGAAAGATAATTTGAGCATTACTTTTTCAATTTTTAGTGCTATTTTACATATGCAAATGTATAGAGAATAATAAAATAAGTATGCCCCCGAGCCCAGCCTAACTAGTAAAGCATTGCCAACATGACTGCATACAGCCTGGGTACTCCCCGCTGAAGCCATTCCACTTTCCCTCCCCCAGGGAGAACTGCTACCCTGAGTCATTTCCAGGAATACATGCATTGTCGTTTCCATGAATAGCTGTGTTGCTAAAACATACTGAGAATTGTTTTGTACATTCACAAATGGTATCACTGTATTTACTTTCTCCGATTCCTTTTCATTCAATATTAGGTTTATGAGAGGTATTCATGAGGATACATGTTGTTCTCATTTATTTATGTTCATTGATATTTAATATTTCATTGAAGGAACACATTATAATGTATTTGTTCATTTTCCAGTTGTTAGTGTTTCAGGGTGATTTTTTTCTATCATAAAACCTACTGCTATGATGTCCTTTTATGCGCATGAATCAGAATACGTATCAAAAAGTGGGATTCCTTGGTTGAAGTCTATTTTTATCTTCAACTTGAAAAGCTACTGACGAAGTGCTCTCTCCAGAGCATTTTGTGTCATTTTGCCATTTTATACTTCCATCAGCAGTTCCCATTCTTCCCCTTCCTAGACAACACTTTAAAATTTTTTGCCAATACAATGGGTGTAAAATAGTATTTCATTGTAGTTTTAACTTGCATTTTTCTAATTTCTTATGAACTCATTATATATATTTATTGGCCATTAAGATTTCCTTTTTTGTGAATAATTTCATTGTCTTTTATTGATTTTTCTAGAGGAGTGTAGGATGATGTTTCTCACATTGATGTTTTTCTCTTTTTTTCTCTCTCTCCCGCCCTCTCTCTAAATTTAAAATCAATAAATATATCTTTGGGTGAGGATTTGTAAAAAATCATTGAAATTGAACAAAGATAAATATCTTTATAAAGCCATAAATTCTCAACTAAGAAATTTCAACATAATCTGACAAGTATAATATCCAGTTACATTTTAAAAATCATATCTCTACTTAATTTACAAATAAATTTTTTATAAGTTAATTCATTCACTAATGGTTAAGAACATTGCATTAATAATAACATATTGAACTGAATTCCTTAGGCTTAAAAATCAAAGTTCAGTGAGATATCATTAAAACTATCCAAAGTAAAAGAAATATTAAAGCAATTTTAATGCACAGAAATCTGATAATTCAAATGAAATAGACCTTTTTTGACAATATACTCAAGAAATAATGGCCATATTTTCACAAATATGATGGCCTCAAATGAAAATTGCAATAAAAATAAGGCTTGTGATACATTTTATTGAGCGAATCAAGACTTTTTTCAAGAGAAAATGGTGAGGTAGAAATAAAACTAAAGTTAAAAAAAACTAAATTATGATATAGTTCACTGAAGTGTAACACCTACTCTAATGACTTTATTAAAAATATGTTCAAATCTGTTCAGTCCACAATTTTAAATAATATGTTGTGCTAAAGAATATTCTAGGTATTATTTTGTTGATATGTTTTAAAGATACTGTAATATCTTGTTTTCTGAGAATTTTATTTCCTTACATAAAGCACAGGCAACTCCAGCTTAGACTCTGTGAGTTCTATGTATTTTTTTTTTCATTTAAAACTAGCCCCTCTTCATCACTACAATAGCAAAAATTACTTCTCTTAAAGACTAGAAGCACTGTGTGTCTCATGTCCTTCCCAGGAATCCTGGCCTGGGAAGAGGGCCCTGGTTCTTTGTCTCTGTGACAGTCTTTCTTTACAAATAATCAAGATATGACGTCGAAGTCTGTTTCAAATGCACAGACTCTTGAAGCCATGCTTTAAAATTCAAAGCATCCCATTACTTAATTTAATTAAACGAAAACATCTTTGCATTAAATTTTTCTAGACATCTTGCTGTGGAGAATACAAAGATTAAAAAAATGATATTCTGTCTTCACATTTTAACTAGTGGGACAAAAAGATGACAACATAGAAATCACCAGAGCAAAATACAGAATGAGGTAGGCGCTACCACGGAGCTGCAATCAACTTTCTTGGGTCACACTAATCTAAAGAACAGTGCGACCACATTATTAGTCATTATCTCCTCTTGCTCTGCCCTAACCCAGTAGGAAGTCCAACCACTCATCCCCAATTATGCATAAACAACCATGGCAGTCATATTACTTTTCCTCACTTCCCTGTTTTTCTGGCTAGACTCTAACCTGCATGGGGGTGGGTGTGAAGAGGTGGAGGTCATGCCTGTGTGGTTTATTATCACATCCCTGGTAACTAATCCGGTGCTGTGCTCACAAGTGCTGGTTGAATGAATGAGTTCACAATGAGGGAGTCGAGGGTCCCACACAGCTGAGCCTGCTGGAGCTGTGGTCTCCATGCCCTGCACCGCCCACGCTGGCCTCTCAGAGCCGCTGCGGTGGGGCCTCCTGTGCAGCTGTTGGTGCTGTTGGCCTGGGAAAACTTCCTTGTTTGTGCTGATACTTTCAATCACAGCTTGAGGCTTGATGTTCTCTCCACTTTATGTTTACTCCCTATGCACCTGTTTAAATTATTGTGCCCCAACTGTTCTCCAGCCATCGCCCCACAGTAAAGATAGGGCTATGCACTCCTACACAGAGCCTACAGACTGTCTACATCATAGACATGTGTCCAAACAAGCTGGAATGGAGGAAAATCTTCAGCGACACACGCTGCTATAACAAGAGTCCGCATTTTCCTCCAGTGTGGGGTCATCTTATTTGGACCAAGTTTGCATACCTAGATTTCTTTTTTCTCTTTGAATGAATTATTTCCCAGGAGATTCCATGGGTCTCATTATAAATAATTCCCATGTAGATTAAATCACCTGGGGTTCCAGATATATTTATTTTTGGTGCAAACTGCTGAGACACATTACAAATGGCTAATATTGACACGTCTAAATGAAATTATTTACATTCTCAGTTACTACAGACTAACTCAGAAAAAAGTCATGAGAAATGAATAAATTAGTCCCTTTGATATTCTAATTATTTAACATATTTAACAGAATAATGAAGGAGTAAGTCTTGAACTCTAAAGGCAATGTTTATCTGTTGAATAATCAATGACCTTTATTTGAAATCTTGTTAAGTCACTTCTGATCTCTACATATGTTAAATATAAACCTGGACAAGGTAAAGCCTCTGCATTCTAGTTTTCTCATACATGAAGATGAGATAACACTGCTTATTTACAGGTTTGTTCTGGAAACCAAATGATATCATGGAGCTGGAAGCAGCTTGTTACCTGAGTAACACAGCCCGAACGCCAGCCGTTGAGTTTCCCCTTTACCCTCGCAGTCTCTCATACGTTCTTCTCTGCCCGCCTTCAAAGCCCTTGATACCAGGAAGAAATTCACTGTGCTGCATAAAGCTTAGAATACTACTTTTTTAAAAAAGTACACAATTTGACTCCAATTTGGCTCACAATGAAACTCACTCTTTGTTCCCTTTCAACACAAACTTCTGGAACCCGTTCAGAAGTCACTCATTTGCTATGTGTATCGTAGTAAGGCTGTAAAATCCTTATTGTGTCATGGCTGAAAAGAAAGGACAACCAGAATATTCTAATATGCTCTTAAATAATGTTTTTCAAACTGTTTTGACCATTTCCCGTGTTAAAAACCAATTTTACATGGAGTCCAGTGCATATTCACAGTCACAAACACACGGGACACAAAACCTGAAGTTCTCATGAAGCAATCCTTCATTTTAACAGAGGCAGGGCATTTTCCTATTTCTTCATATTTATGTTCTATTTCTTTTTTTAAAGTGTTGGTGGCTGCCTATTAATTCACAGCCCATGATTGGTTGTAACCTGTAGTTTGAAAAAGAATCCTCGCCTTGGGAGGGTTTCTTCCTATAGGGTCTCTTTTTGCAAAAAGCAGAAACCTACTCTTGCTCATTTAAGAACATGAATTTGTGAACAGGATACCAGGCGTCTCAGAGAGTCAACAAAGGGGCAACAGAAATTAAGGTGGTCTTCTGGGGAGCAGAGAAGAGAGTCAAGGTCATGCCATAGCAACTTACTGGTTCATGCCCAGCTGTTTGATTCCACATCCACAGCTATGCGGCCTGATGCCACTCCACTGCCACGGCTGCAAGTGGTTTCTCTTGGCCCTATCTGCGTGCGTCCTCCTCCAGGTACGAGGGGTAGGCAGAGGCATGTAGTTGACTTATAATTGATCATGTGTACATAACAAAGATATTTAGGAGCTGAACTGCCAAGAAAACAGATGTGCCCTACAGAAAGAAGGCTCCTTTCAAACGCTGGTGACTTAATATTTATAATGCGCTGGAGTCAATAGAATCTTCAAGAACCAGTAGTTTAGTTTCTATCTCCTCTTCTACCAACAACAGTCAATATGGAGCTGGGGAGAAAAGGGCAGGGAGAGAGACCTTCTGAACCATCACTTAAGCCTTAATCGTTGATGGGATAAGGACCTTCACCTGCTGTGAAGGCAGGAGCACCTTCTAGTCAAATGGAACCTGAGGTCCTGCAGCAGGTGCACTGACCCCCCACCCTTTTCAACTCTTCACTGGCCCCTCGGCTAGTTTAGATGAACCATATGAAAGTTTCTGTTGGCTTTGGGTTCGGTTTGGTCAAAGACGATGTTCACAGGAGATCAGAAGGAGGGAGAATGACGTCATGTATTTACTTCCCATCACTCTCCTGGTGACTCTGCCTTAAGCTGGCTGGTTCCCTCCGCTCAAGGTCATTGATCCTCTCCAGCAGCTCTCTTTCCAGGTTCCAATAATTATCTCTTCGGGCCCAGAGGAGGAGACAGTTCTAGTTTCTGTGCCATCTACGCCATGTCTTCGTAAATAGCCTCATCGGAAAGAAGCCTCAAGTATTCCCCCCTGCTTCTTCTTGGGAGCCTGGCTAACAAAGATCATGTCTTGGCTTGGCCAAATTTACTCAGGCTTCTTTAAGTCAAAAATTATTTGCCCTCCATTCTTTATCTATAAAATGTTGAAAATAAGAATAATTTTTCTACTTAAGAATATGTTTCTTCAGGTTATAATAAATATGAAAAATGCCAAAAAGTATTATAGAAATTATCATTAGAAATAGTACTAAATTAATATTGCAATAGAGCCAAATTTTGATTATAAAGGTCAAGTGTGCTAAAATGTAATAAACATAGATATTACTTGAAGAATAAAAGTGACACAATAGAATTTCCTCACTCCACTTCATTAAAAGGACTCTTAGTACTGCTATTTTTAACAATCATTTTAATTCCAAGTAGAAACAATAATATCCTGGACATGTTCAGGATTTTGTGGGTATTACCACACTACATTAACCAAGCAGCTTAACTTGATTAAAACAATTAATTGTCTGGCCAAATTAATTCCTAATAAGGGAAACATCTAAGTGCACCAAAGAGAAGGATACCATCCTAAAACAGTAAACAATGTTTTTGTTTATTTCCAGTCCTGTGACTGAGAGAATAAAATGGAAAGATTACTCCTGAATATTATTTCAGTTTTTCGCACTGTGTTGTACCTCAAGGATACCCAAGAGAGATGAGGGTACCTGGTAGTCATGGCAATGCCCTTTCGAGGATTCCCAGGGCTCCAAACAGGGCCTAAATGGGGGATGCCGCTCTAGCCAAATACGGGACACCTGAGGACAACTTGCGTAGACTTCAAAATATATGGGCAGCATTCTGTATCAATACTTTCTGTGAGCGAATATGGAGAGAATCCGCGAGAATTGCGGTATTGCTCTTACTGTCGTCTCCCCATCTGTGCACTTGGTATCTTTTAAGGAAACCTGTGCTACCTCAGAAAAAGCAAAGCAGAAGTCTGTAACAACCACTCTAAATATTTTGATGCACAGCCCACTTCCGACCAGCCTCTTTTTCTGTGCTGCAGACACTCTATGTGGGTGGCTTATTTAGGGTAATGCTACTATCAGCCCTAACAGATTCACATCCCAAACCTCCACTGGTTCATATATATTTTATATATATATATATATATTGCTCAGTCTTGTGTGTGTGTATTTTGGTGTGGGGGTGAGTGTTCCGTTAGGGACAAGTTTCTCCGTCATCAGCCCGTTCTTTCCAAAATCACCATGGTTGTCTTTGGGTACTCAGCGGAAAACAAACAAGCACAGATTATCTTTCTTGGGAGGTATTTTGTGCCCAGAACAGGCAAATAATTTGTACAAATGTTCCATTAGAGTTCAGTCACCTGGCTCTATTTAACTACAAGTATATTCTAGCTGCATTGTCAGAAAAAAAGAGGAAACAGGCTTTGGCTAACACTTAGCAGATGCCGTCATAACAAACTTATCCTATTTTTTCCCACGTAATTCATCATGATCTTTTGCAAGCTTTACTTGAGGAAATAAGATTTAACAGCTTTACAATATCCTATTATAGAGATGTACGATAACACAGTAAGTTTTTTCTTCAATTAGGCGTTTATCAAGCTTAGTGTATTATACATCAACTGTATGAATATTTTTATACATTAATTATGATTTATCATAAACTCAGTTCCTCAAGCAAAAATGTACAAAAGAGAAAAACTAAGAGCATGAACATTTTGAAATGCCTTGGTGATCTTGCAAATTGCTTTCCAGATAGATGGCACAATTTACATTTCCATGGGAAAACCATGAAGGGGCTCAGCTCACCGGACTCCTGTACTGATTAAAGCGGTCTCATTCATATTTGCCATTTTAATAAAACAATCAGCAAAAATACTAGTTGAAAGTACATTTAATTGGTTAGTGGAGTGGTTATTATGGTTTTTACATGGCTTTGCATTTTTGTATGTTACCTATCAAGTTATTTTGAGAAAATTTTATATGTATCATCTATTTATTAAGGCTATGTTCTTAATTTTATGTTGTATTTGTATCAAAATTTCAAGTAGGTTTTCTTGGCTTTTAAATTTCATGAATTTTCCATTTGGTACATATGATAGTTAATTGTCTGTGTCAACTGGACTGGCCAAGGGGTGATGGGATTAAACAATACTTCCAGGCATGCCTGTGACACGGCTTCCAGATAAGAGTAGTATTTGCACTGGTGGACTTAATAAAGCAGATTGCACTCCCAGTGTGGGTGGGTATCGTCCAATCTGCCGAGAGCCTGAACACAGCTCTGGGGGCGGGGGTTGGGGGGCACAGTGCGAAAGGATCAAGCAAAAAAGAAAAAAAGAGAGAAAGAACTCATGCACACAGACAACAGTATGGTGATTGCAGGGTACAGAAAAGGTGGAAAAAGGTAAGGGAGGATAAATGGTAATGGGAAAAATACAATTTAAAAAGTGTAAAAAAAGAAAAGGTTCAGGAAGAAAGAATTCACTCCTTTTTTCCTGCCTCACTGCTTGAGCCAGGGGTGTCCAAACTTTTGGCATCTCTGGACCACACTGGAAGAAAAGGTGTCTTAAGCCACACATTAAATACATAAGCACTAATGAAAACAAAAAAAATCTCAAAGTTTTAAGTAAATTTATGATTTTGTGTTGGGCCACATTCACAGCCATCCTGGACCACATGTGGCCCACGGGTCACAGGTTAGACACCCCTGGCTGCTAGGACATCTTATCTCATCTTCTCTTCCACTCAGGCTGGGACTGACACCAATGGCTTCCCTGGTCCTAAGGCCTCTGAACCTGGACTGAATTATATCACTGTCTTTCTGGGCCTTCAAACTGCAGATAATGGGACTTCACAGCCTTTATAACTGCATGAGCCAATTCTTCATTTCTTACACACATATCCTAATGTTTAGGTTTATACAGAGTACCCTAATACAGTACACAGTGACACAGATAAATGGAAATATAAATACATAAATACAGTGAAGGTCATCATAAAGAAAGTGATTCGGGCAATGACACTGTATCTCAAAAGAAGATAAAAAGTAATCTTTCAGAGTTTTGCTTTTTCTTTTTTCTTCCCCTTTTTAAACACTTAACTACTTAATCCATCTTGAATTGATTTAGAAATAGGGTGTGAACAAGGAAAAATAATAGAAAATTGAACACTTCCCTCACAGCTAGCTTACCCATTTTTTCAACATACTTAATTGAATAATCATTAAATCATCATTTTGTTTATTTTGTCATAGATTAGCTCACCCTGATGAACTAGTGATAATTGAGGGTATCTTGCTACCAACATTATTATTTTATTATCAGCATTTAATACTTTATAAGAAGAATGAACATCGCAATGTAGCAATTGCCACTTAATTTGAAGAGATGGACATTCTATCTCGAACTCTCTATATAAGTCATCATTGAAACTATGAGAGCCCCAAATAGGAGGTGAAAATTAAGTGCCTGGACCAAATTGGATACTCATTACAGCAGGAGAAAAAGAAAATGCCCCTACTTGTTCTAAAAGACTGTTTTCTAATATAAATGATCTCTGATATACGCAAACAAAGAAGCCCGGCTAAAGGAGCAGCAGAACACAAGAAACCCATTTCCTGAGAGCTATGAAGATTAGTTGAACTGTCAATCCTTCTCAAAACTTCCCTGGGCGCTATTCCAATCCATAGATTTAAAGTGAGATCAAACCTTGTCTATAAAAACTATGCTATCCAGAAATAACTAGAATGCAACTGAGAGACTGTCATAGCACCTCAAAGATTTTCTAGCAGTTAAGACTTTTTATCTGCATAACAAGGAAAACTAAACTTCAGATCTTACCAAGATTAAAATAATTCAGGATACTGAAATGTACATAAAACACTCGCTTGTAGCCTTAACTATAAGAGACAGGTTGATTCTGTTTATGAATATAAATAATAAATTTAAAACACCTCATGCTAGTCATAGATTGGTATAACCTGTTTGGACAACTATTTGCCCGTATCTGTTACAGTCCGTAGACATACCCAATGATCCAGTAATTTCACTCCTAGCTAAACAACCAAAAAATACATGTACCAAAAGATTTGGGTAAGAATGTTGACAGAAGCACTACTGGTAACAGCCAAAAACTGGATAAATTGTGGGATATTAATTGGACACTACAGAGCAATGAAAGTGAACTTAACTATTTTAAAAACAGTAATATTAATGAAGCTCAAAGGAAAATGTTTAATAACATCAGCAAGAATACATACTGAACTATCCTATGGACATAAAATTTTAAAATAGCCAAGCCCTGGCTGGTGCTGCTTAGTGGACTGAGTGTCGGCCTGCGAACCGAAAGGCTGCCGGTTCAATTCCCAGTCAGGGCACACGCCTGGGTTGTGGGCCATGGCCCCAGTTGGGGGCGTGCAAGAGGCAACCTATCAATGTATCTCTCACACATCGATGGATCTCTCCTGCCCTTCCCCTCTACCTTTAAAAATAAATAAATAAAATCTTTTAAAAATAGCCCAAACTAATCTAGTGTGTTAGAAGTCTAGATAGTGGACATCCAATGTGGGGGTTGCTGACACGGGAAAGAGGACGGGAGGCACCAAGCCACACAAGATAACTGTCCTCAGTCAAAAGGTATATACGATCACCATTCTACTTGGGCACCTGGCTTTCCCTGTTGGAAGCTGGCACTGCCACTTCCCTCTCCCTGCTTCCTGCAGAAATGTATGGATGTCCAGGCAAATAGCACATAGACACCCATGCATATGA
Organism: Mormoops blainvillei; assembly: GCA_004026545.1. Classification (NCBI taxonomy): domain Eukaryota; kingdom Metazoa; phylum Chordata; class Mammalia; order Chiroptera; family Mormoopidae; genus Mormoops; species Mormoops blainvillei. The sequence goes on from PVJD01009564.1 coordinate 11,844, forward strand.
AATAGTTTAATATCTCAAAAATAATACTCACATTAAAAATCCAGCCAAAGGATTTCCCAGGAAGGGCTGAGGTTCCAGCAGGATTGATGGAAGGGGGACGGTGGCTTTTGTTTCTGTGGTGTTTAAGGCGCAGGTAGAGCCAGTATCGGGGCCCCTACAGGAACTATCCTGGTTCGAATGTTCTGCCAGGGATGGAAGGTACTGGGCTTTTCTTTTCTTTGGTTCTCTTTCCTTTCCTTTTTAAATTAGATTGCACCTATGTCCAGCAAAGGTAAAAGAAGAGAGATAAGGGTTTGAAAGTTATCAGAGGTCAGACATCAAAAATGTAGTCTCTTTATTATAATTACAGTTGTGTGATTATGTAAAAAATAACACATGCCTGTGAAATTATATATAAAAGTTAAAGTGATTTTTTAAAAGACATTTCAGGTAAAAGAAAAAAATCTTTACTCTTTTCATTAAAAACAAAAAAACCAAAAAAACCACAATAAACAGCTTCCCTGATCTAGACCCAAATTATGTTCTGTCCAGAGTGAATCACAAGGATCTTACAAAATAAGCTGTGTCGTGTGCATACAGTGCACACACGTAAATGCTTATACCAGACAAGGGGAAGTCACATTAACTTCTAGGTATACGTTCAGTCATAACAGCAGACTGTGAAGTTATACAGTTATATTCCTTCTATCATTGGCTATTCAGTCAGCATAAATATTTTAGTGACTAAAAGGCCTTATATTAGCTGTTTTATTCGTACATGGTATATGATTTATGGCTCAAGCAAGATAGCAATGATTGATCAAGACTGAGGACAAAGGGTTTTAGCAAAAGGCAATGTTTCTTAAAATTAAATTATTGACCTTCCTTTGCCCAAATCTTATCCAGAATAGAATTTCTCCTGCAAAAGAAGAAAAGTTGTTACCCTTGCTTTGTCACATATCTTTCCATCTATCTATCCCTCTATCCATCCATCAAGCCACCTTGGTTTTTTTCCCCTTTTTCCTGAAATTTTTTGGGTGACACAGGTTAACAAAATTTCACAAGGTGGAGCATCATGATGGAATTAGCAGCCTTATAAAAAGAGACAGGACAGGGCTTGCTTTCTCTTTCTCTTTATCATGGGAAGACACAATGAGAAGACCATGCAAACCAGGAAGAGGGCTCTCCCTGGACGCTCAGAGCCTTGATCTCGAAATTCTAGCCTCCAGGACTGTAAGAAATAAAGGTCTGTTGTTTCAGTCACCCAGTGTATGCTCTCTCGTTATAGCAGCTTGAACTAAGATAACCCCATGTACCCATTTCCAGTTACAACAGTTAGGATCTCTCGGCCAATCTTATTTCCTCTAGCCTCCCTCACACTTTTCGTTCCATATGATTTTGAAGCAAATCAGACTTTGTGTAAATCTATCCATTAAATTTTTCAATACAATCTCTAAAAGTAAGAACTCTTGTTCTCCAACATTTTGTTAGGAAAAATTTCAAGTATGCAGCAAAGTTGAAACCTGTATCAAGAGGCTCCAACCTCCTCACCTAATCGCCTCCAAAGGCCAACCCTGGGGATCAGAGTTTGGGGGACAGGGGCACACAAACATTCAACCCATTTCTAATTTTGTATATATGTTTGAAATTTCCATAATAAAAAAAATTTAGAAATCAAAAAAAGGTGTTGAAGCATTTTTGTTGTTTCAAAGAATACCTGAAAATATTCTGCTTCCTCTAAACATGATAGGGAAAAATTGTCCTTTTTCTGCCCTTATTTCATCATGGCCCTTCATTCCTTTGTCACCTCCACTCCTTTCGTCTGGGTGATGGACTTCAGGACCCAATAAAGATGAGTCCCCAAATCTGATCCTGTGTGCACTGTGGGGTGGGTCTATAAACATCAGGGATCTGTTCCTCCTTCTCTCTTCATAGTTCCTATCAGGAGCTGCCGAATATTGCATGGGACATACTTATGCTAAACATTAATCATTGTTTATCTAAATTTCAAATAACTGTGTGTTTTATATTTTATTTTGGTAAATCTGGCAACCCAACTTCTAACCAAAGAAGTTCCCCTATGCACGTGAGTTCATCTTCCTTCCCCTTGCATATCGTCTCACCTAAGATTCATTTTCTTGAAATGAATTCAAACGCCCGACCACTAGATGTTTTCATTGGAATGTCAGACAGTGATCCCAAGTTCAGCATATCAGAAGCTAAAAGTTTCATCACCACACTTCTAACAAAGTAAAATCACTGCCCCACTCACTGTGCCCAAACACGTACAAGATCCCATATTCGTTCATTCCAGGGGCATTTGTTGAATGTCTATAGTTGAGTGAATAAAACAGACAAATATCCTGTTCCTAGATCCTCTATAAAATGGACCCGTCCTCAGTCGTCCAGTGGATTCCACCTGGATCGCTCTTATTTCTCCTTCTTGCCCCGTTAACACGCTGTCCTTATTCTCGCCTCTGCCTTTGTTTTTCTGATCTCTAGAAATCCCCATCTGCTCAGTGAGTACTCCATGTGCTCCACTGAGATGACAATCAAGAGGGAACTTACTCATCTGCGTTACTAAATTATTAAGAAACAGGGCTCATCTTTCTGATAGGCTGGATGCAGAGGCTGAGAGACTATTACCAAAGCTCGCGGGTCTCCTTGTCTTTCCGCACTCAGCCAAACTTCTGAAAGGTATAGTCTGTCTGCTCGGACCTTATCCTTCTCATTCCCTGAGGCTGCTGAGGTTGGCTTCCGCCCCCAAAATCTTCTCGCCAGTCCTCAGGGCCACTCTGTAAGCACAGCTGTCCTCTAACTTGATTTCTTCAAAGCATTTGACCTGCTGTCAACCTTATGTTTTTTATCTCAAGGTGCCATCTCTTGCTGATCCTTTTCCTACCTCTCTGGCCCTTCGTAGACTCTTCTATTCACTTGCCTCATGTAGAAAAACTAAGTGTTGGTTTTCCACATGGTTTCGTCTTCGGCACTAAGCCCTTCCTACTTCCTACGGACAATCTTGTCTACATACCAGCAGCCTATCCCAGCTTAATCTCTTTTCTGAATGCCAATCTTGATTACTGGATTTTCCACCAATGCTTCCACCCAGCAAAAGCGACCCTGTCACCATCCAACTTTCATGCCACATTTGCCCTCTCAGGTTTAGCTTTCACCTCCATCCACTTAGTTGCCCAAATCAGAAATCTCATCATCATTCAAGAGTCTTTTTGTGTCACTTGCCTTGTTCCATCCTCTCAATTCTAGCATCCGATTTCCTCTGCAGTAGCGAAATGCAACTCACTCTCCTTCCTGCCCTGGTTGCCCTAAGTAAAACCCGAACGGTTTGGGGGTTAGAACATTTCATTACACTTCTGAGTGGTCACACAGTTCCGGGATACACGGATTCCAATCCATATCCACCCTGTAGCCAGAGAGATCTTTCTGAAATATCTTGTTTCCATGTTCCACTGTTTTACCAGGGAGACGAATTTTACATTCTTTAGTACGGTACACAAAGCTTGTCAGAGCCTATCAGGTTTCCACTTGTAGGGTTTATTATTTATTCTTTTTTTATACTGAATCATTCTACATCCAAAACATCCCCTATGCCCCTGCAGACTGGTAAAGGTTCACAAGTTTTTGAACACTCTGCCAAACCAACTTCTTTCTGAATCATGTCCTGACTTCCTCTGTCATTTTCAGGCAAATGCCTTCCGTTTTGATCTTACCGAACCTAGACCAGGCCTTTGTTATGTCACAAGTTGCTTTGAATTGTACTTGTTTACTTTTCCTGTTATTTTCCCATTGAACTGTGGCTCGTGGACAGGGATTATGTATTCTTTAACACCCCCAGAACATGTCATAGGTTCGGGCACATATACAGTAGTTACAATGAACTGTTGGCCGTTCTCTCATTCAATAATTATTTATTAAAGTCACAGTATGTTCCAGGTACTGTGACAATTGGTACAAGTATATAAGTTAAGAAGGCAGACAAATCGCTGTTCTCATGGAATTTATATTCTAATGAGGCCACAGAAATAATATACCTCAACACTCATATCTTGAATTATTACTAAGTCCAGAACATGCAGTTATTTAATGAATTTTTTATCGATTGATTGAATTTTCTTAAAATTTATACATAAGTGATTCCCCAATTTTCTCATTAAAATAAAGTTTTAAATATACAAAATGAGTGATAACATTTAGCCCCCAAAATCAACATTTAAAACTACTGTTTCTATTTCATTGCAATGATGTCTTTTAGGAATAATTAAATAAAATCAAAATAACTTTTTTTCCCCCGTGAGCTACCATTGTTTTGATCTACTATGAGGTTGGACAATTCCAAATTTTCAGCCATATTATGAAATGTGCTATTGCTTTTCAGTTCTGGGACAGAGTATCCTGAAAGCAAACAGACAAACTGCAAAGCTTCCAAAAGAGAGTGACCAGAATACTAAGGAGGTTCTTACACACTTCTAATGAGGCAGGCAGAGAAACAGGGTTTGCCTGCAGAAATTGATGAGTGGGATAGTAATCATATTCAAAGCCAACACCTATAGAATAGTTACTATGTATATGGATTGTCTGCAGTTCTGAATTGAAAGCAACTCATTTAATGTCCTGCTTTAGCTAAGGTCGCATAATGAGGGGCAGGGCCGGGATTCTGGCCGAGTTCCCTTCACCCTACACCCCTCTGTTTCGCTACACTAGGCTGCAGCAGACCATGAGCAGATATGACAATTATTGTTTATTGTTTCACAGAAAATTATTAGGAGCCATTTAAAATTCTGACATAAACTGTTAAGTTATTGTGGAGATAATAAGCTGAGCACAAGGTGACCAAATTATTTTTGTATCTTGTGTCAAAGGGGAATTTCAAATAAAGATAAAAGCATGACCTTCATGCAAATACAAAACAGATGCTAAAGATTTTATTACTCATTATTAATGAGGGAACCAGGCAGTTGTTAAAACCAGCTCAAAGGAGAATCCAGAGATCAGACACATATTGATTGGGAGTATTGAAGTGAAATTGTAAATGGACTCAAAACTGTCTTCTTCCACAAAGAAGGGAAGTGTATTGAATATCTGCAGAGATGACAGAGTTTATTGGCATCTTTATAAATAAGAATTATTTTCCAAACTATTATTGATCTGTAAATACAAAGTTGTAAAATAGCATGAAGGCAATGAAAGGATAGATTCCCATAGAATTAGAGTCAGATAATCCAGAAGATTGCATTTTAAATAATGTAGTTTTCTGTTGGTGACAGAATGTAATGTTTTTGATTATTCCAAATTTCCTTGTCCTTGTAAGTTCTAAAATTTCTGTCACACAGTCAAAAGTGAGGAACTATTCAGGTAACTCATTTCTTTAGGTAACTGTTACACTGTCACATGAAACAAATTTTAATTCATACCTTTTGTTGGCGATGGATAGTGGCACACTCTTATTATAATTTTATAAAAAATAAATTTATGCTCTAAAAATAGTCTATTAAAATTGCAAAATCAAAATGATGATATCTGAATTCTATGTCCTTACAATTGCAAATATTTTCATGAGTTAATAATGAAAAGGTTGATAACTATTGAGAATCTCTTTTTTCCCTGACATTTTATCTAAAAGATTATTCTCCTGAAAATCTTACCATTTGTGACAGCATGGATGGATGTAGAGGGTATTATGCTAAGTGAGATAAGTCATACAGAGAAAGACAAATACCATATAATTTTTCTTATATGTGGAAACTAAAGAACAAAACAGAACAGAAGCAGACTTATAGATACAGACTGATGGTTGCCAGGGGGAAGAGAGGTTGGAGACTGGGTAAAAGAGATGAAGGGATTGAGAAATACAAATTGGTAGTTACAAAATAGTTATGTGGGTAGAAGGTACAGCATAGGGAATATAATCAATAATATTGTAATTATTATGTATGGTGGTGGGTGGGCACTGGAAATATGGGGGGAGCACTTTGTGAAATCTATGATTGCCTGACCATTATGCTGGACATGTGAAACTAATACAAAATAATATTGAATGGAAATTGAAATTGAAAAATAAAATTAAAAAATGAATAAAATAGAAATTAAAAATATAATCACAAAAAATTACTCTTACTGTTTTTATTTTCTCTCATTATAAGCACTCCTGTTGACAGCGCTACCATTAGGAATTTACTATTTTTAAGAATCAATTTTCTAGGCAAAGATGAAATAGCATACTCAATTTATTAAAAGTGTTAAGACTTTATAAATCAAAAGATTGATTTTTACAGAGCTGAAATATGGTTTATATTTTCATTAACTCATCAATAAGTATAATGATGAAATAACAACATGAACCAACTATTAAGGTTATAAAGAGATTTGAAAACTAAGGCTTTCAGGCATAAGCATTCAGGTTTACTGCCTACACTGATGGGATTCAATATATAATTGAGAAACTAGGCACTCCATTTCTTTCATCATAGACAAATGCGTAGGTGTGTTCCCTTAACTGTGGGAAGGACTAGGCAAGAGACCAGATACCTCATAAAATATCATACGAAAGGGCACGGTCTGGTTCACAAACACTTTCTGGTTTGTCATAGCTTAAAGGCAGATCTTCTAACGATATACCACATGCTCCTTAAGAAGATACTGCATACTCCTTAAAGGTAGTGAACTTATATTTTAAAACGCCATCACTTGTCGGGTGCTCTGTGATTAAAAATGGGTTGTCCCATACATTATATTTGAGTCTCATGATGAACTCATAAGTAAAGTACTATTAGTTTTCTTAATTTGCAGGTTGGGAAACTAAGGCTCAGATAAATTGTGCTTTGTCCAAGGTCATAGAAGTTTTAAGGGCGAAGCCAGGAATAACATAATTGCTGAAACAATTTACATCATAATCTAGTGAGGGTGCACTGATCAAAACAAGTTTATTAAAAACAACAGAAAAAGAATTATTAGGGGACACCCTTAACTTTATCCTAAGTAATAAAATCCACAGACATATATGAATTGGCCAAGAAATTTAATAGGGAACATACGATACTAGAGATTCAAGTCCTATTACTACGATAAGATGCTTTCCAAAAAGCGGATGATAAAAATAAGCTATGTGTTTTAAATTAGTGATTAGTAACTCTGGTGTATTTTTATGAACATTTTAATTGGGTAATTTATTTATAGTGCATACTGGAGGTAGGGTAATCTTTAATTTTTAGTTTCTCTCCACAGAATAAGGTCAAAAGGTAGAAAAATGGCTGGATTTTTGCAGAGGTGTATTTTCCTTTCTCTGGTGCGACAGCGCTTCCAACAGATAAACATGTAATATTCCTAGCTATCTCTGTGGTGACTATAAAATAGATTTCCTTTCAATTTGCAATAAATTCTTAGACTCTGCTTTTCCAGCTACATCAATTTTTTCCTCCTCATAATGCACGGGGAATATTAATCTCTTTGAGCAATAAAGATCTATGAGATTCTTAGGATAAACATTATAAAGCTATAATTTTATTGACCAAACCAGTATCTGGAAAAAAAGCCCTGGAGAACTTACTCTATGTTATTTTCTAGCCAAAGGGCAGGTTAGTATACTAACCAAAATAAGATAAAAGCACAATCTCTCACCAACCTACATAGTTTTCCCTTAAAACCTACTTGGTAATAAAAAAAAAGAAGTCTTTCAAATTTAACAGGGATGTTCCTGTTTCAATAATTACACAATCCATCCTTTGAATCTCCATCACAATCGATCCTTTGCCAATAACTACCTAAAGAATTATAAGATCATGAATCAGTAAATTGACTTACTCAAATCATATCTAGCATATGATCAAAGGATGAAACCTCAAGCTGATAAAAAGACTTAAGCCTCTTATTCTGATGAAGAGAACATTATATTCCTACTGACAGAACAATTATGCCAGAGCTGATACAATTGCACAAGCTGTGAGACACTTTTAACCTGTCAGTTTATGCCTGTTAAAGGAAATCCAATAGCACAGAAGAGCGGACGGAGTAGACCTTTTCTTGTTTCTCTGGAACTTGGACCAAATGATGGGGACAGAAAAGGGTCAAGCATTCCACTTTCTAAAGAAAGTTTCAATCAAATGGGAGCCACGTAAACTTTCAGAGCTTCCTAATAGGCCAAGGGCATCCTCACCAAACCGTTAGCTGCCACCCGCAAGAGGAGACCAGTGAAGAAAAAGAGAAATTGCATCACTGGAATGAGAAAAGAAAGGGTCCAAAAACTGAGGGCTCCCAGTTAGGGAAAGGGATGATGATGATTAGCTGTAAAGGGTCATGGACTTCAGTAAATGACTTACCTATCAGAAGGTTCTTCAACAAAGGGGACCTGCCAGCCAAGCAACGCAATGTCAGGGGACAGCTCAGGAGCCCAGTGGGTGTCTATACCCCTCCCCCTACCCACCACCACCACTCACCAATTCCTGAGCTTCAAGTATCTCACAGGATCAGAAACAGGTGGGACAAGGATACCAACAGCCGGTGTCAGTATAGGCGTCGGGCCAGACGAGTAACACAGTGTGGCTACCCAATAAGCGCACTGAATTTAGACCCAAGACGAGACAGATGAGAAGGTAAAACCCAGAGAAAAGAAGGAAATCCTTGAACAGGACTGAATTTTTCAATGAAAAATGACTAATAAATCCCTAGGGGTTATTTTTTCATTTATACAAAACTTCTCAAGTTTATTAGTGAACACAAGAGCTCGTGATAAAAAGAAAATTAAATTGGGTTATAGAAGTATAGATACAGGCACAAATACCTGAGATTTTGCTAGAAATTCACAGATTTTATTAGCGTTTTTGTATTAACTGTATAAATGATTTATTCCCAGATCAAAAATCCAAAATATTGGCTCTGACAATAGCAGTAGATTTGCAGTAGACATTTCAAACCTGTCATCAGTAACTAAGTACACATTTACATGAAATACAATTTTAACAAAGCTTCAGTTTAAATCTTCAAGTTCTGTCAAATAGTTGACACCTAACAATTGTACAAATAGAAAAACCTGGGCCCCAGCTGGTGTAGTTCAGTGGATTGAGTGTCAGACTGTGAACCAAAGGGTCACTGGTTCGATTCTCCAGTCAGGGCACATGCCTGGGTTGCGGGCCAAGTCCCCAGTAGGGGGCATGAGGGGCAACTACCCATTGATGTTTCTCTGCCTCTCTTTCTCCCTCCTTTCCCCTCTGTCTAAAAATAAAATAAATAAAATCTTTTTTTTAAATAAAAGAAAGATAAATTTAAGTATCTTTATTAATCTTCAATATTATTTTACATTGACTGAAAGCCAATTTTACTATAACACACTACCAGAGAACAATGACAAATTGAAAAGGTTCTAGCAGGCCAAGGATGGCTACCCTTCTTGGAAGTAGTCACTAGTTTGCTTATAAATTCTCACAAAATCTTTCTGTATTAAATTCCATGCCTTTGTAATTTAATATAAAATGAAGCAGTGAGTCCTGAGTACCACTGGTTTATTCAGCCTCTACAGGCTACCCACTAGAATATGATTTTTGTCTGGTTTGATCCCCACTATATCCCTCACACCTAGAATAGTCCCTAGCTAATTAAACATGTACTGAATTAAAAAGCAAATATATGATTATTAGATGGTTCAGTGCCAAATACAGAGGAGGTAGTGTTATGGGCTGAATTGTATCCACTTAAAATTCTTATGTTGAAGTTCTGACCCTTGGTACATCTGAATGTCACTGCACTTGAAGATACAGCCTTTAAAAGGTGAGTGAGTTAAAATGAGATTGTTAGGGTGGGCGCTAACCGAATATGGCTGCTGTCCCTGTGAGAAGGGGAATTCGGGCTACAGATACGCACAGAGGGGAAGACGTAAGAAGGCGCAGGGAGAGGCTAGCCATCCACATGTCAAGGAGAGAGGCCTCAAAAGAAACCAGTCCCAGGAGAAGTGTCTGTTCAGGTCCTCAGCCCGTTTTTTAATAGGATTGTTTGTTTGTTTGGTGTTGAATTGTGTGAGTTCATTATATATTTTGGATAGAAATCCCTTGTCAGAGTTGTGGGCACACAATGCAATATACAGATCATGTGTCATACATAGAAATGTACACTTGGAACCTATGTAAATCTTATTAACCAATGACGCCCCAATAAATTTACGTAAACAAACAAACAAACAATCCTGCCGAAACCTTAGTTTTGAGCATCCAGGATTGCGAGACAATGAATTTCGGTTGTTTAAGTCCCCCACTCTATGCTACTTTGTTTTGGCATACTGACCTCACTAATACAGGCGCTTAAGGGACTTTCTGACTGACAGATGAATAAATAAATATAGGCATAGAATTCTAAAGAAAAATGCAGTTTTTAATAAATGTTAGATTTTATCATGCGGCTATGATAATGGTGTGGGCCTCCTCATGGTAAATTAAAAGCACCGATATCATTGCTCTCATAGTATTAAAATGACATTTGTGAAACTGTGTCAAACTGGTAATCCTGTCGGAATCTGCCAATGATGATATTAACGGGGTGTTACCTTGCTAAATTTCAAGGCTCAGTGCTTATATTTAAAATTTTTAGATCCTAAATAGAGGCAAAGTTTATAATATGAATAATAATGTATCAAACCAGGATTTTGAGGGTATTAAGTGACTTAGACTCTTTAGAAGCTGATTTGGTCCTTCCCATTATACATAACTAAAAAGTTTCACAGGACGGACACTGGAGGGATGAAAGACTAGGACTAGTAAGCTACAACAGAAGGTTGGCTTAGGAGTATCTACCCATTTTCCTATTGTTAATAAATCCTTCAGTGATTTACGACCAGTGAATATGCAGAGGTTAAAATATCAATGACTATATAAGCATTCAACCTACTCTTTATTTTTAAAGAAGTACACACTTGTTTAATATTATAATCTTGGGTAGGAAAGCTTCACCAAGATGAAAGCTATGAACAACCACAAAACCCAGTTACCGAGTAATATGTTTCTAAAGTTCCGAAACTTTAAATGTCAATGAGGATCATATCCTAGAGCAGTGATTTTCAACCTTTCTCATCCCGTGGCACACATTGTTGTGTTGGCTGTTGCCTTTTTTTTTTTTTTTGATAAACTAAAGAAGAGGTCAGTGCTCCTGACTAAGTGGTCAAGTATTGTATGTTTTACAAATTCTTGTGGGCACACTGGGTGCCACTGGGTGAAAATCATCCTCCTAGAGGAACACAATTCACATGGAATGGCATTGTTTATTGGAGAAATGACTGAAGCCAAAGGGTATTATTTAATTGCAAAGGACCTAAAATCTATTACTAATGTTGTTAAAGGGACTTGAGTCCAGGGTTAGAATCATCTTGGTTAGACTATATCCACAGATCAAACTAGACAGAAAATTTGTAAATAGAGTGACACAACTGCTCTGGAAGATTGTGCACTGACGACATTTGAAAACAAATTAAATTTGAAGCACTAATCTAAAACAAAAGTTAGGGTGTCTTTTGTTTAAAGCCAAAGGGGCTGACAGTAAGCCAAAGGAGAGTAAGGTGACAATGAAAACAGTGTAAGTTCCTCTCACATGCAGTTAGGATAAAAAGAAGTTGTTTCCTATTAACTAAAGTGTCCAAATGCCTAACACATATTAAAACATATAATGTTAAAATCTAAAACAATGCAATGAAATTCTTGTGTATAGTAACTCCATACATTGACTTGCTTAGAAATAATTACTTAGTTTTTCTTTAGTTCATCAGCTGAGAATCGTACGAACACACAAAAATGATGGTTCATGTAATGACAGAACTCAAGGTGTCAAGCAGTGAGTGCAGTGCAGACACAATGTGAGATGGATGGGCTGGGCTCACAGGCATATAAGAACGAAAACATTGGTAGAAAACTATTCCGTATCATCCTTGAGTTTACAGGCTGGACACAACTTTGACGTCTAATTCAAAGAAGTATATATGATGGAATGTACTCTAAGTATATGATTATGTTTGACTCTCAGGAAATTTGGAGCATAAATTGCCATGATATCAGCCTATTGTACACTGGCCTGGGAAATTTCTTGGTTGCCTTAAGGGCTCCAAAATAAGTTGCAACAATTTGTTCACATATCAGGACATCCTTGACCCAATCATAATTCTGGAAGCCAAATGAATACGTGACCCCCTTCCTTTACTACCTGCGTACTAGTTCTCTTGATTTATGTATCTATGGGGCTAAATCAACACTTTGCTGGCTCCCAGTCTATAGCCCAGACTTCACCTCTAGACAGACATATAATTAACCAGCTCGTGGGTCTCTCTGTCTTTGGGGATGATCCACAGACACATCAAACTTACCAAGTACAAAACTGAATTATTCATTTTTCTCACATTGGCTCTCACCCCTGTAGGGAGATCGCACCTGCAACCAACCAGCCTTTGAAGATAGAAACCTGGATTCATCCCTGAACCATCCGTGTCCTCTCTTTTCAAGTCCAAGAAATCATCATATTGCAAATTTTATCATATTAATATTTATATAAAGTGCCCTCTTATCTTCAGTCCCAGGATCAATGACCCAGTTCTGTTCACTTACCTAGCATCCAACAACTTCACCTTAAATTATGTCTTTATAGAATAAAGTTAAACATCTTTAGAAAGATGAAAGGTTTTCTACAATCTAATTTCTGCCAATCTTCCTCCTGTCTTTCCTTATGATAATGCTGACTTTTACATTTGAGTAACCTTTACACGATTTATATCTTTTACATTGCATGCTGTTACTTATTTCTATACCATTGTTACAGTTGTCCCTTGGATCTGAAATTCCCTTCTTTTTTTCACATGAATTATTTCTGCTTAAAGGTTAAGATTTGCTATAGGTGGTGTTTCCTTGAGGAAATCTTCTGTGATCCCACCTAAACTGGGTTACATAGCCATCCACAGTACTCTCTATTTTTTAAAGATTTTTAAAATTTATTTTTAGGAAGAGGGGAAGGTAAGGAGAAAGAGGAAACATCGATTTGAGAAAGAAACATCGATCAGTTCCCTGTCATGTGTGCCCCCAACTGAGGACTGAACCCACAACCCTGGTGTGTGCCCTGACCAGGAATTGAACTAGCAACCTTTAGTTTTGTGGGATGACGCCCAACCCACTGAGCCACACTGGTCCGGGCCCTACATGATACTCTCTTAATAACCTGGTGTAAACCTCTTTCCCTATATTTTCACACTGTTTCAATGGAGTCTATTTGTTTTCTTTCTCACTGATAGAAGAATACCTTGAAAGAAGGGGCTATAACTTCTTTACTTAAGCCTCTCCTGAAACTGCTTTTTCAAAGCCTTACCTCCCATAGGCACAGAGTAGGTAGGGAGTAAGTGAAGAATGGATGGATGGATGGATGGGTTAAAGAGAGATTGATAGTGGCAATGGATGATATAGTTTTTCTTCCTCTTAATTTCCTGTAAAAGACTCAATTTTTCTCTAAATTCTATGCCTTTTTGCCCAAATTCACATATTTGGGCCTGCCTAGACCTAAATAAATTACCAGGAGATGCCGTATTATGTCCTAAATGTCATCCCGATGAAAATCATTAGAATAATTAGTAACCTAAATATTTTCTAATAAATTGATGTGAATAATCATCTGATTTTAGTCACATTTTTTCTAAAAACAGAACCTCATGATTTAATAAATGAAGATAATATTGACTAAAGAACTTTTTGTCTATTTTTAGAAGTAAATAACCTTTTAACTATATTTAGTTTTTAATTTTAATTTGTTGTTGCGGTTCCCTTTGAAGATGGAAAACACTAATTGAAAAAAATTAACTTAAATATTTTTATTCAAAATTCACCAAAATAAATGTAAGATAAAGCTAAATAATTAACCTTTCAAAAGATTTGTTGCATGTTTGCAGCATTTCTGTTTCCGGCTTTGTAGTTTGAAACTGTATTAAATTTGGGGGGACACTGTGTGCCTGGATGTTCTTTGAAGATGTACAATCATTATTACTTTTGCAATAATCAAGTCAGTTTCAGAGATACATGTATATTAAATGGAAAGTTGTCCAGGAACAGGGTGAAGGTTATTAAACATGTTTTTAAGGTGGCTGTCCTGGGCAGGAGTGGGTGGAAGTCTACCCTGTGTCTGGAAGGTTTCAAGCAGGTCTACAGCATATTCCTCAGAGTCCAATGCTGCTCATGTCTTGGACCCTACTTTTTCTTTCCAGCTAATTATTGGCTATATTTTCTCCCTTTCCAAACAAGTAACATACCAACGAGACAACCTAATTGAGTCTGCAGAGGAAAAAATGTTACCTATAAGAACCTTTTCGTTATGTACATTTTCAGCCCAAGAATATATCCTCCTAACAATTTAACAGAGAGTTGGAAAGAATTATAAAATGTACTCATTTAAAATAACGATCGCAAAGGTATATTGCTCCCTGAGGTTAGAGAAGACATGGAATATTTAATTATTAAATCCTCAATTTTTAAATTGCCTGTTTTGGTTAAGATTTGTTTATGATATGACAGTCATTCTAAGACAGACTGCTATTTACAGCCCGACATCCCCTCTGAGCGGCACTTAAAAGGTTCACGTGACCTGCTGCGTACTGCGGTTCACTCTTCTGAACAGAATCCAGAGTGTAAAAGGTGGAGGGGATCTTCGTGGTGATTTACTTGGTAGATACATAGGCATTTTTTTAATCATGCAAAGCCAAACTCCCTACGAAAGAGAAACAACAGATAGGAAGAGGTAAAGGACCTAACAGCTTGGACAATAACTTGCTGAGATTTGACTTTCCTGGGTTTCCCACACTCAGTAATCAGTACTGCTGCAAAGTGGACTCTGAAGTGAGGTCGCTTGTCCTTTAAAACTGTGTCCCAAAAGGAGGCAGAACTCCCTTTCCTCGGCTCTTTGACGTTACGTAAGGATTTTGTAGTCAATAATTTGTTCTAAATGAATGTTTCCTGAAGTATCCAAACAGTATACTTCAGATCGCGGGACATTTAGTTCTGCTACTATAGCACGTGTGTGCTGAAAATCAGTGTACCTGCAAATGTCCTGCAATACAACACGTAGGGCTTATGGGAAAAACTGGGATTGGACACGCAGCATTTATAAACTTCATCGGTGATATGATAAAAAATAGACAGGAACTTAATAAAAACAGTAGAACAATTTTATACATATTTAATAGTTAAAAATACATAAACTTACAACAAATATGGCACTTTACCTAGAGAAAGACCAGCGTGAAGTTTGCTTGAGGACGTGAGTTTCAGAGGTCACAGTCTGTGCGTTATTATGATGTGGTAGAAGAAGGACTACCTGAAGTCTCACGAGATGTCCCATCAGGTGTGGAGGACTGTGCTTCTAACATATGCAGTGAGCTGAGGCAGCTGGGAAATGTGGGAGGAACTTATGTATGCTTTCTGAGCCCTCATGTGTCTCAGTTGAGCTGAGTGCAATTTCCCATGTCGTTTCTCCTGTATGCAACTGTGCAAAAACAAACACAAAATTTGCTTTGCGCTCAAAATAGCCCCAGATGTATCAGTCGGGTTTGCAACAAATTCGCATTTTTCAAAATGAGCATTATCACAGAGCTGAGTATACTAGATACTTGAAAAATAACAAGGGGAGGAGGTAGGTTCTCTATTCAAATAAGTTTAGGAAGTAAGTTGATTTTTTTTAGTAAAAAATTTCAGAAATGTTATACGTTAATGTAAACTCAAACTTCATGAAGGCAGTGAGTTTGCAATATTTTTCAAAATTATTTGACCTTGGAATCACCTCTTTCATCTGTGGTACAAATAATACTCACATCCCCTAAAAATAATATTCCATGTAGCAGAGTTAGATAAATATTTCTTTCATAATGTTTCATATTTATTGCTATAAAATGTAAAATAGGGATTTTACTCATAAGAAAAATATATTATGATCTCACTCAACTTTGTGTGTATTAAGAAAATCTGCAATAAAAATTTAAAATACCATTAATGTGTCTAACACTACTGGTTATATTTCCTCTGGCTCATAGAGAACTGAACTATGACAGACAATTAAAATGCCTCCTTGCAGATAACAAAAATGTCATCTTTTCAGCATAATTAACCACATAGTCAAGATTTTATAAATCTGCACCAAATAATTAAATTGGAGATTTTAAATGCGTATGGTTTTCTGGGATTTCAGTGTGATCATGTCTATAAATAAAATTCTTTTCATAAAAAGCTAAAAGAAAGGAGCTTCATTTTAAATTACTAATTTTACCTATTAATAACGTTTGCCAAAGAAGAGTGATTTTCATTTATGAATATAGGGAAGAGCATTCCAAGCAGAAGTAACAGAGAATACTCATGGAAAACCCCTAGCGCGCATGTGCGTAGCTGCCATGCAAGTTTGACTGCAGTGAAGGAGAAGAGAAGAGGCGAGTTTGGCAAAAAGAAAAAGAAGGGTCAGGCACACCAGGAGAATCAAAGGTATTCGACAAGAGATTGCATGCAGGGATTTTGGACAAAGCTGGAAAAAGCAAAGATACTCTGCATTTTCAGCCTAACCAAATGGAAGAACTACGCCACCCAGAGAAGCAAAGTGCAAAGGCGGGAGTCAGTTCAGGAAGATTATACGGCGTTAATTCCCCGACACCTAAACAATTCAATAGATTTCTTCCCTGCTGCTTCTTTATTAGGTAATTCACTACTCGCACAAGTCCAAAATAGGGGAAAACAAGGATTTTTATGGGTTTCCTGCTTGTAAATAGCTCCATTAAAAAGTTTAAAAGTACGAGTAATTAATGCTAGCTGCTGTGAGAGGTAAATACCAATATTTCAGCAGCTTGACACAGGCATATTAATTGCTTGTTCATATCACAGTTCAATTAGCTGGTGGGCCAGGGTGTGGAGGGAGCTGGAGATGTGAGTTCAGTTCTGTGCAGTTATTCAGAGACCCAGGCTCCTTCCATGATTTGGTTGTGTGTCATCTATAACATGAGGCTACAGAGACATTCTACAGTCAGTTACGAATAGACGGGAAAGAAAATGTGTAGAATCACAAGGGAGATAACAGAACGCCCATCATTTTGACCCATTAGCTACAATTCAGTCATAAGACCCCACCCAATTCTAGGAATGAATGGAAGGTGTGAATTTAGCTTAATGTTCAGGAATAATTTTTCATGTTGTTTCTGTCACAAAGGGAAAAATGATAATGCCCTTATCTAAAAAACAGAGGACTTAAAAATTAATCCTGAAGTAATGCTCTCTTATAGTCCTTGTTATCAGTAGCCATAAACTCTACGGAACGAAAATAAAAATCAGTCATAGCAAGAGAAAGACACTATGTAACATTTTATAACCTGGAGTTTAAGTAATTTGAAAAGTAACTTTGTCACAAACTTAGCTTAAACCAAACATTTAGAAACTCTGATAAATAACTAGCATGTACTCATCTTGGCTTGACTAAGTAAAGTTGCCAAGGTGTGTGTAGGTTTAATTCACAAAGCTTTCATTTACGGAGGTAGAATGGACCTGGAGAGCATGATGCTGAGTGAAATAAGCCAGGCAGTGAAAGGCAGATACCATATGATCTCACCTATAAGTGGAACCTAATCAACGAAATAAACAAGCAAGCTAAACATAACCAGCAACATTGAAATAAAAAACAAACTGACAGTAACCAGAGGGGAGGAGGGCGGGGGATGACAGGGGAAAAGGAGGGGAAGGGTCCTCAAGGAACATGCATGAAGGACCCATTGACAAAGCCAAATGGGGGAAGGGTTGAGGGTGGGAGGTGGAGAGGGGTGGGGCTGGAGAAAGTGGTGGTGGGAAAATGTTGACCAAAAAAAAAAAATAGGGGGAGGCTAAGAATAGTATAGGAAATTGAGAAGTCATAGAACTGACATGTACAACCCATAAACATGAACTAAGAGGTGTGGAGATGATGGGATGGGGTGCAGGGCAGAGGGGATAAAAGGGAGAAAAAAATGAGACAACCGTAATAGCATAATCAATAAAATATAACAAAAAAAAATCCCAATTTCTCCATATCCTCTCCAACACTTAATATCTCTCTCCCTCTCTCTTTGATAATAGCCATTCTAACAAGTGTAAGGTGATATCCCATTGTGGTTTTGATCTGCATTTCCCTGATGATTAGTGATGCTGAGCAATTTTCACATATCTGGTGGACATTTGGATATCTTCTTTGGAGAAGTGTCTATTCAAATCCTTTGGCCACTTTATTCATTCACTTATTTATTTATTTATTCATTTATTTATTTACTTTCATTAATTCATTCATTTTTATCCTTGCCTGAGGACATGCTTATTGATTTTAGAGAAAGGAGAAGGGAGGGAGAGAAACGTCTATGTGAGAGAGAAACATCAATTGGTGGCTTCCCGTACACGCCCCCGTCGGGGACTGAACCCACTACCTAGGCATGTGTCCTGACGAGGAATCAAACTCGCAACTTTGCGGTGCATGGAATGATGCTCCTTTCAACTAATCCACACTGGTCAGTGCCTGTGCCCATTTTTAAATTGGGTTATTTGTTTTTTTGCTATCAAGTTGTAAGAGATCCTGACATACTCTGGATATTAACCCCTTCTGAGATAGATGGTTTGCAAGTATTTTCTCCCATTCCCTTCTCAGCCTGTTGATTGTTTCCTGTGCAGTGAAGAAGCTTTTTAGATTGCTGTAATCCCACCTGTGTATTGTTTGTTTTTGTTGCCTGTGATTTTGGTGTCAAATCTAAGTCATTGCCAAAATCATGGTGAAGCAATTGTTGCCCGATGGGTGTAAAGTTTCAGTTATGAAAAATGAGTAAGTCCTGGAGGTCTGCTGTATAACATAGTGCCTGCAGTTGATACGGTATTGCACACTTCAAAATATGTTAAAGAGACAGATCACATGTTAAGCGTTATCACCACAAAATAAAAGAAAAAGAATGCAAGGAAATTTTTGGAGGTTATGAATATGCTTAATACCTTGATTCTGATGATGATATCATGAGTATATGCACATGTCCAAACTCATTAAAATGTATACATTAAATATGTGCAATTTTTGTATATCAATTATACCTCTGTAAAGCTTTAAACTCTGAATGTCACCTAGTTATATAAACTCTTTCGAGTTTAGAGTAAGCATAGTTTACATTCATGCTATATGGCTTTTAACTATTGTGAATGAAAATAAAACTTGTCCAGCTATGATATAAAAAACTCTGTGATAGAAAAATACGAAGTATTAGTGCATAAGAAATAAACCCCTTCTTGAACCTTTATTAAATTGCAGCTACCTACACAGTTCCTCCATTCACAGCATAGTTTCCTGTACCGTCAAATATTCTCTGTGTTTCAGGCATTTTAAATTGAAGCATCACTGCCTGGCTTCTTAATTCAAAGAAATTTAGAGAGAAAATAAATTCAATATCCTGGCCAAAATGCAGCGAGTATATCTATTTCAGGAATGCACACACACACACACACACCCCACACACATGTCTCTCTTTTAAGTAGGAATAAACCTAGGTGCCTCTAGATAGCTTGTTCTGAAATCAAAGAATGTCCTCTAGGGACCAAGTTGCTTTCCTTGAAAACTCGCAAAGGGAAATTCATCCTCTCGCACCCTGCTGGCTTACCGACTGCACAGCCTCTGCGTCTGACTCGGTGTTGCCCTGCAGTTTGTGTCTCTCAACATCATCAGTGTCTCAGTCCTCTGCAGAGCTTGGATTGGTCAGAGGGAAACAGAGGAGGAGCCACTCTGAACAATTTTTTCCCTCCACACACCATAAAATCAGCAGCAGCTACTAACACTCCAAGCAATGCTTCTGGCGGGAGCCTCGGAGAAGCAGCTGACGTGGGCATGCGCACACAGATCCCTCTCCCAATGGCACAGCAGCTACTAGGAAAATTCTTTTGAAAAGACTTGAATACCTAAGACTACAGTTAAAGTGCAAGTGAGAACAAGAACAGCAAACAGCAGACTCTTTTGACTGAGAATAAGCATTTGAAGCCAAAGATTTTAAAGTGATGGTGATTAGAGCAGAGCCCGAAAGAGACTAAAACTTGCATTTCAAGCTTTGGAGCATGTGACATTTACTTCACAACAGGCATGTCAATTTCAGCCCCCATAGAGGACTGAAGAAGACCTGCAGAAAATCACGGAGGCTACCTGACCCGGGAGGCGAAAGCAATTCAGAGGGGATTTGGAGCCACTGACCCAGGATGAACTCTACTTATCGCCACGGAAGGTACACTTCTCTCCACTTCTGGAACCACAGCACCTACAGGCTGCACGGCAATGGCAGTGACTCCCTGGGGAAAGGCTACTCTGAGGGAGGGTGCTACGAGCAACTTTTTGTCTCTCCTGAGGTATTCGTGACGCTGGGTGTCATCAGCCTGCTGGAGAATGTCCTGGTGATTGTGGCCATCGCCAAGAACAAGAACCTACACTCCCCCATGTACTTTTTCATCTGCAGCCTGGCTGTGGCTGATATGTTGGTGAGCGTTTCGAACGGATCAGAAACTATTGTCATCACGCTGCTGAACAGCACGGACACAGACACCCAGAGTTTCACCGTGAACATTGACAATGTCATTGACTCCGTGATCTGTAGCTCCTTGCTAGCGTCCATTTGCAGCCTGCTTTCCATCGCAGTAGACAGGTATTTCACTATCTTTTATGCTCTCCAGTACCATAACATCATGACGGTTAAGCGGGTTGGGATCATCCTCAGTTGTATCTGGGCAGCTTGTACGGTGTCGGGCGTCCTGTTCATCATTTACTCGGACAGTAGTGTGGTCATCATTTGCCTCATCAGCATGTTCTTCACCATGCTGGCTCTCATGGCTTCTCTCTACGTCCACATGTTCCTCATGGCCAGACTTCACATTAAGAGGATCGCTGTCCTCCCAGGTACAGGGACCATCCGCCAAGGTGCCAACATGAAGGGGGCCATAACCTTGACCATACTGATTGGGGTCTTTGTTGTCTGCTGGGCCCCATTCTTCCTCCACTTGATATTCTATATCTCTTGTCCCCAGAATCCATACTGTGTGTGCTTCATGTCTCACTTTAACTTGTATCTCATCCTGATCATGTGTAATTCCATCATTGACCCCCTGATCTATGCGCTCCGGAGCCAGGAGCTGAGGAAAACCTTCAAGGAGATCATCTGTTGCTATCCTCTCGGAGCTCTGTGTGACTTGTCCGGCAGATACTAACTGGGGACAGAGGAGACACTGGAAACATGCCTAAGAGACTTTTTCATTCTTAGAGAACCTGAACGGTGTGCTGCCGCCAGAGCTCTTCCTTCTGTGGAGGGCATGGGGCGAGAATGTCTGTTGTATAAATTCCAGTTTATGATTTCTGATATGAAAAAAATGCCAGTCTCCATATATTTTTAATGTCATGCTACTGTTGGGTTGTACAGTGTTTACATGGAAACACCTTGGGCTGTTCAATGTTAATCAATATTGTAAGTTGCAAACACTGGATTTACAGAAAAGAAAAAAAGTTCTTATTTAAAAAAGCTTAACAATGTCTCTTTCCTGTAACTCATAAGGATTTGACACTTTGCTTGTTTTAGTAACATGGAAATCACAGCCTTGTTAAATATATTCTAATGAGTGGTTTCTTATATTACACTGTACAATACTGTAATGTAAAGATTTGATTCTCATATCTCAGAGGGAAAATGTTAAAGAATAGATGCTTAATCATTTTTAAAAAGCAGCTGAAAGTTCAAGTAATTTAGTAAAACATGTTCCCTCTTCCTGTGCACGAGTAGAAATGATGTTCCTATTGACAAAAGAAAAGCTACTGAAAAAAATGAAATTGAAGAGAAAACTCTGTGCCTCTCAAAGACAGAGAGATGAATTTTCTCTGGCAAATAGTTTGATATTCCACTCAGGCACTTCAGTTTGGGGTGGGAGGTTGGAGGAGAAAGCAGCTATGAGGATTACAGTGTTCTGGAAAAGCAAAGTCCACATGTCAAGCTAAACTTCCTTATACCAACCTATTTCCAACCATCATAATCAAAACAGAGAATAAGGTCTTTCTGCCCCATTAACCAGGGACACAGCTCCTGCTGAAATGCCCAGGAAAGGTGGCACTGCCCTGAGATCTGGCTTCTGATCTCAAAAGAACAACGTGATGAGTACTGAGCTCTTTCACTTTTCAGTGGAAGTGACTTGCTCTTTACTCACTGCTTATTATTCTTTTTTTTTTTTAACTGGAGCATAATTACTCACTATCAAGGATTTTAACCTTAAAAACCAAATCTATAGCACAAATCTTGTCAGACAATATTTGTGACTGTCTAAAGTAAGGGAACCTCTGAGGCAGACACATTTGGAGCAGGAAGTAAGGCACTTACTCACCCCCAGAGGACAGCGTGATATCAATTAACCTCCGCAGCCACACTGTGGAGAGTAAATACTTGTTTTGCTCCAAAATAATCCCACAGATTTGGCTACTGGGCAATATGTCCTGTACTTTCCAATTCGTGAGTACTTTAAAGGAGAGAGAAAATATATTAGGCTGGGATTACCAGTAAACTATCCTTTGGCTTAGTTTATAGTCTCTTCAAATGCTCACAGGCAGAGATAACATGCCAAGGTACTTCTTAATTCAAACCTAAATGTTTTACATGTTGACAAGTCCTGAGAAACACTTTCACCATGCACATGGGAACATTACATTAAGCGTAGTGGGGACATGCAAGTTTACCAATGAAAGGAGGTCCGGAAGCTTGATTCACTGTACTTCCTCTATTTTAACACAAAAATAAGTGCAAGGATTTTAACAAACTCACTTAACAGTCAAACCCCAAAGCTGTAGCCGGACACGAATTGTGGTGTTGTCTTTGATACTCTTCCTCTCCATTCTTTTCTCTTTTTTTAATTAGTTTTTTTCTTTTAACCTCACCTGAGGCCATTTTTTTTTTCATTGCTTTTTTTAGAGAGGGAGAGAAAGGGAGAGAGAGAGGGAGAGGAAGGGAGAGAGAGAGGGAGAGACAGAAACATCAATAGGAGAGAGAAGCATCAACCAGCTGCCTCCCTTACCCCCGCCGGACCGGGGATGGAACCGCAGCCTGGGTATGTGCCCTGACCAGGAATCGAACCTGCAGCCCTCTGCTTCCCGGATGATGCTCCAACCCACTGAGCCACACCAGCTAGGGCTTCCGGTCCATTTTTAATACATTGATTGTGAGAGGTCTTAGGAACTGGAGATATAAAAAACAAAGCTCTAAGCATGCCCCATCATCTGGGTGGCTGCCCTTCCAGTGTATTTATATCCCCCCTCAAGTGTCATCTCGGATGCTGCTCGGTACCTTCAGAACCAGCCCACTTCTCCCACTGGAAGGAAATCAGCTCCTTTGTCTTCACATCCACACCTCCTCCTGGAGCAGTTCAGTGTGAGGTGAGCATTGCTCTTGAACCTGTCCTGTCCCACTAGTCGGATCCCCTGCATGCCCAGGACACACTATTAGACTTCAGTTTCTTTAAGGGCTAAGACTGTCTTCCTCATTTTTCCTGTTCGCCCCAATATTCCTCCATCATGCTGTTACTTTCACCAGTAAAACCAGCCTTCTACCAGAGGGACACGCCATTATCACCCAAAGCCCACAGTCCACATTAGAATTCACTTACTAAGATGTTGTAAAGTGTGTATGTGTTTGAACCAACGTGCAGTGACATGTATCCACCACTGGCTTCTTACACTTGGTACCATGCATATATTTTAGTGCTGAATAATATCTCATTTTTATGGCTGTAACAGTTCACTTATGTATTCACCCACTGAAGAATATCTTGATTGCTTCCAAAATTTTGGCAATTATGAATAAAGCTGCTATAAACCTTTATGTGTGGACATAAGTTTTCAACTCATCCCAAAGCACAGGAATTAACTTTTTAAAACTTCAGTGTAAATACTGTGACGTGTGTGTCTACCCTTCCCTAGTTCATTAGGAGGGGTTAGCTAGTATTCACATCGTGTTCATCAGGGATAGACAATCCAGATGGGACTGCTAAGCAGCACCAGACAACTTCATTAAAATTTTCACCAGAAAGTCTAATTAATAATTATAAGGTATGTTAGAAATAATTTTTCATCAGTAAAATGAGTGATTTTCAAGACTTGTTAACTTAAAAAATTGTATAGCAATCACTGTAACTTGCACGAACCAGGTGTGAGGTTTGTGCCTGCTTAGAAGTGAGCCTAACATTTAGACTCCGTCCGAGCTTCCAAACAGCCCCGTGGGCCCCCCACCTGCTTTGGAAAAAAGTCTCTGTTGCCCATATTCAATATTTTTAAATTACTAAAAAAAAATTCTTTAAGAATTATTTGATATTACGTAAGCGCCAACTGCCGTTTAATGTTAGAAGGGACACACAAAACAGAGTATTTAGCGTGATGCCGACCATTTAAAGTAAGTATCACTGATCTGCTTCTATATCTCCTACATAGAGCTTCCCATAAATTGTGAACAATCAGTAGTCATCCCTGGGTGATAATATTAAAGGACACGTTCGCTGTTTTTAGTATGTGTTTATATTATATAAGTGTCCTAAAATGAATACGTTTTAAATTTTTAAAAAGCACACATAAACATGACAACAGAAAGATGGTGATAGAAATGCAGTTGCCAAACTGCTGATGATTTGTGAAGAAAGAGTTAATGTAAAAGAAGTTAGTCTTGAGTAAGAGCGGATCTCGAACACCCTTCCCTTCGGCCCTGCAAGCGGCCCGGAGAGATTGGCCCCTGTCCAGCGGCTGCATCAACGCCTGTGGGACCCAGTGCCGGACCCCCCTCCAGATTTCCTTGTACCACATCTCAAGGGCCTTCTTCTGTGGACAGGTACAGCTTTCCCAGTCAGGGAGACCTAGGACTGAATTCCGGTTACACCACTTGGTGAGATTTTGTTGAAGTTAATTTCTCATTGTTAAATGTGCATGATAATACCTGTTATTAGATAGGACTCTTAACAGAATAAAAAGCAATTATAAGATCAAGAATGTGAAATTCTACAAACATATAGGCACTCAAAATGGTAATTTTTAGTATCTTTAAAAACACAAAGTAAATGAATAAACCCATGTATGAATAAAGAAGACTTACTAGTTTTGCTATATTTTTCAGACTCTCAACTTTATCAATAAATGCATGGGTGCCTTGGGCTTAATTATATATCTTTTCTTAAATCACATTTAATAATTTTCTTGAATTTGACTTTTTTTTTGAAAAGTGGACCTGTTTAAACACAGTAGATACATAGACATACCTGTATTCTAAAAAAATAATTGATCACCAATAATGTTAATTGTTTTAAGTTTTGTAGTGCCACATTTAATACTGAAAAAGGCTAATTAGAAAGATAATCTGCCAAACATAAAATAATCAATTAGCCTATTTCTTCAAGGATTAGCTGATATTCATTAAACTTTACACCATAAATGTGAATGTGAGCACAAAAAAAATTACCCAAGTTGATGCTACTGATAAAAAAGTAAACTCTTTGAAAAGACAATAAATAATAAATTTATAGTCACATCTTAATGCTCGGTTATTAATCCATCACATATTGATCAAAGTTATATGCACAAAAGTAGAAAGAGGATTGTGTTTGTACTAAGGGAATATTGTGTTCAAATCCCAGATTCCCCAGCTCTAGAATTGGTTACTTAAGTTACTTAAGTAACTTGTCTCAAGTTACTTAACTTTCCTAAGCATCTATGGTCTAACCTTTGCAATGAAGATAAAATCATCATCTCATCATATGTTTAATGATAAATAATAATGATGTAAAATTAGATCGTTGATATAAGGGATCTAGTAGAGAACTTATCATTGATATTATAATGATCAATGAAATTACACTCAAAAGGTCATCAGAGCTAAACCCCAGAAGAGGTTAAATGATGACGGAGACTTGGGTATCCTCCCTTCATTAGCACTGAGAGACAGGAATCCATGCCAAACTATTTTCAGTATTTCATTTATGTCAAACAAACAAGCAAGTATGAATAAATATCTGTTTATTATTTAAGTATAAAGAACATGTGAACATTCCAAAAAAAAAAATTCAAGGAAGGTAGAGGGCAGAATTGGATAAGAAGATACAAATACTCTCAGTGGCTTTAGTACTGTTCTAATTCTTGTGTTGAATAAGGGGTTTAATATACACTTTAATGTTAAGCTTCACAACTTTGAAATATATGACATTCTTTTGTAGATAGTCAATATTACATGAGCATTACATAAATGTAACATAGCGATTATGCAATGTGCTTAGTGACAGGAAAGACGTAAACCTATACTTGCCCAGAACAAGTGAAGGGTTCTTAGCACTGTTCAATGCTGCCACTTTTGGGGGTGGGGAAGAAGAGCTTTGATCCATGATGGTCATGGTTGAACTTGGCCCTGGGTTAATGAAATGAATACCCATAGTTTACCGTTATTAACAGTGTTTTCATTGCTATAAGACACCTGGAGGCCCCACAAATACAGAGCCAAGTGGGAAATTTCAGCAGCCCAGCCAGAGACGTCTTCGATGAGACTAGCATGGGGCACAGCTGCAAGGAAACTATTATGGCTTGTTTTCTAAACTTAATATTTTAAACAGTGTGAAAAATTTCACCCTTAAATTTAAACCACCACTGAATACATTCAAAAGTGAAAATATGACATTATTTTTTCATAATTCCATTTAAGAAAAAAATGACACTAAAATTTTATTTGCAAAACGTTTAACTTCTGACTTAAAATGTGTTTCATTTGTAGGGCTGAACTTGCAAAACGGCCCCATTAAAAACAACGCATACGAATTTTACATAAATCTCACAATACCCTGGAGATTTCACTTAAAATAACACATAATATTCATATTTTTACTGAATTCTTTCATTCAATCAGAAAGCAAGGGGCTTTTAGAGTAATTCTCTTTATAATTATATTTATGTAAGATGAGTTATAAATGTTGAAATTTGTATTCTGGATATAATGTTCACCTGTTAGTTATATAGCTATTAGCTGCTCGTTATTGGAAAGACAACCTACACATTTTCACTTCTGCCCTGCCTGTAATCTTCCTAAGACATCACATTGCTACATTTTCCACATCAATGTATTACATTCACCGAACGCTTAATGTGGTTAAAACGTTAACACAAATTTGTTGAATTTTTACTCTCCTTATGTGTTCATCATTTCATCATTCTCCCTGGAATAGAAGCTTTCGAGCTGAAGCTCGTAAGTACGAGCTTCAGTCACTTCGTACTTACACTCCAAAAGCGAATGGAACTAGTGAGATTTGAATTGCGATCGGATGCATAAAACCCGACACGAACACCTGTGCTTTTTTGTATGAACAGTGGAGCGATATAGACAGAAAGCTGACTCCGTAATTCATGGTGGGTAAAAGAGGAAGACGAAGATATAATTGACTTACTTGGGTTTGTGGGATTTTTGAGAAACCTACTTAAAACCCAGGCACAGAGAAGTCTAGGCTATACATATAAAGGTGGTTGGCACGGGCTTGTACACAGATAGTGGAAGAGAGAGAAGCAGGGTGACTCCTCAGCATGGGCTGTCCCCTGACCTCGCCCCTGTGGAGCTTCCATCCCCATCAGTTCACTAAAGCTGCTCTTGCTAATGTGACCAAGATACTGCCAACGACTAAATCCAGCGACTGGTTCTGTCCTTATTTAACTTGGACCAGTGCCGACTATTACCAGGTCACGTCCTCTTGCTTTTGCCATACTGGGTTCACAGGACACCAACTTCCTAGGCTTTCCTCCAACCTCAAAGCTATCTTCTCAGTCTCCTCTGCAGATTCCTCCCTCTCTCCTCCGAAGACTGAACAGCTGGGTCCCCCGTAGCTCAGTGCTTTGTGTTGTTGTTCTGTTTTCCGCTCTGCCTGTACTCATTCCCTCGGTCATTTCAGCCAGTCTCAAAGCATTACACACTATTGCTGTTCGGAAGATCCCAAGATATACATCTTTCATTTAGATCACTTCGTCTACCTTCTGAACATCTAAAAGAAATTCTGTCTTGGTTCAGACTGCTATGACAAGTCACCATCGACTCGGTGGCTTACACAACAAACATTTATTCCCCACAATTCTGGAGGCTGGAAAGTCTAAGATCAATGTGCCAACCAGTTGAGTTCCTGGTGAGAGCACTCTCGCTGGCTGCAGATGTTTGCTTCCTAGCGGCATCATTCATGGCAGAGAGAGAAAGGGGTTAAAGAATAGGCCCTGAAGTCATGATCACAGGGCTACGAGAAAAACTGGAGAGGATGATAGGACCGAAGCCAAAGGAGAGTGGATTTCAAGAAATGAGCTATCAATCATTTCAGTAAAGAAAAAACTGCAAGGTGTTCAGAAAATTTCTAACTGGAAATTTAGCAGATTTCACTTGGGAGTGGAATTGCAAAGATGACTCAGGTTTTGAGGAAACAATGAAAAAAATAGGAAACATGAGAGGAAGAGCCAATTTCCAGTAAAATATTGAAGCAGATAGCAGATGCTTTGGGTCCCATATGGAGACAAAGAAGTCGAATAGAAGATGAGGGAGTGTACAAACAGAATACAGACCCTCCTATTGACAAGCTGTGCTGTGTGGGCTTTAGTATTAAGAGATAATTTTCTCAAAATGCACTAGCTTCAAAGAAAATAGAGGCAAAGAACCAATATGGATTAAGAGGTTGGAAATACTGAATATTCTCAATAGTGCAGCTAAATCATTTTCCCATAATTTTCCATCAATGGTTGCCATTTCTTTTGGGTTATTTTTCCCTAGTTATGCCGAGAAGTAGCTCTATAAAGAGCCCTCCTTAAGAACTGCACCTTCCCAAGCCCCAGTAGATGAATTTGAAATACCAGTAACTCCCTCACCCCAGAGGGCAGGTGACCACCTCAGCACTCCCTGGGGACAGTGACATTAGTAAGGTCTAGGCACACTCACCCTTTTCTGTCCAGAGCAAGAGGTCCCTTTCCATCATTCAAGGCCAAGTGAACTTCTCTCTAACTCAGCAAGGGGCCATCTGCTCACGGCTGGTCGGCCTATGTATCAAACAAGAATGGAGCTCCAGCTTCCAGGGGATGATAGACTTGACGGCCCGGCCTGGCAGAGAGGCATGTGGAAAACACCTACAGATATGTGCTTTCTGCATCAGAATGGGGATGATCAGCCCTTGCGGGCGTGGGTGTGACCAGCGTGACTGCAGAGGAATGCATTGGATAGAGCAAAAAACAGCTAAGTGTGACAGTCGTCTGTACTTAAAGTTTTCCTCTACAGGGAGAGCAGAGGGGGCAGCAACCCACCACTATGCCCTAATAAGGTCTGGTCACTTTTTTATTAGCATAGAGACCACTGTAGTCCAAGTCATAAGGGTGCTTACTTTTGCTTGATTTATTCATTTTGACACTTTGGTAATAGGTCTTGCATGATATCGTTACACTTTATTTAGGTGTTTTGTTACATTTTATTGTGAACATTTGAAAATAGGATCTCACTTTTATGTAGTTATTTTAGATTAGAGGAAGACGGTCAGATTCAGAGAGATAAGTTAAATACTGAATAGTAAAGAAGCCTTCATCTTTCAAGAAAATATGAAAGAATATATATAGAACATTCTAAAGGACAATATTAAATACACACACACACGCACAAGTAGGGGTCCAGAGGTATGGAAAGCGGGCCGAATGAGATGAGTTTATTTCATTTGTTAGTAATTTCCCGACATGGCTTCGTTACCTATTATACCTAAT
Organism: Mormoops blainvillei; assembly: GCA_004026545.1. Classification (NCBI taxonomy): domain Eukaryota; kingdom Metazoa; phylum Chordata; class Mammalia; order Chiroptera; family Mormoopidae; genus Mormoops; species Mormoops blainvillei. Next base: position 41,604 of record PVJD01009564.1, read on the forward strand.
CTCTCCTTTACGGATACACCGAACTACTAGTCAGTAACTTCAAAATAAGGGTAAACTAGTTGCCAAGAGGAAGCGTCTCAGAAACCTGGTAGCTGAGACTGCCCATTGGTATTGCAGTTCTGGAAAACAGTGCCCGCTTATATACCAGGCAGCTTGGATTTTACAGAAAATGACTCATTAAGAGGAAGAATGATCAATTAACCCCAAAAACTTCAGTAAAGGTTCTTCGCAGTGGTCTACCGTTTTTTGAAACATTTCACAAATAGATGTCCACAAGTGGTCAGAAAATGAATAGAATGGCACGTCCCTTGGCGGGCAGCAGTCCAGAGGGGAAGCTTAATGAAGACTTCAGGGAACTGTATGAATCAAGGCTATCTGGATTAATTGACACTAAAGATAAAGAAAAGGTGGCAAGCCAGGTTTTAATTTGATTATTCTAATCACAAGGGGATGAAATGTTAGAGCAGCAAAAAATAGAGTAAAGTTCAAGAGGTTTGCTTATTGTATTTTTTTTTTTTTGCTCATGTGTGGTGCCAATTACCACACTGTCCTTGGCCTGCAGGTCACACTCTCCAGTTGGTAAATTGTTTATGGCCTCAGAGCTGGCACTGTGCCGTCCGACGTGGCGGGCAGATCTGTGAGCGCCTGAACCTATGGACGTACCTCTGCAGGCTATTGCTGGCCGCTGTGGCCGCCTTTTTTCCTCTCCTTAGGGAAGATATTCTAAACACTTTGGGACATGTTTCTCTGTTTTTGTTTGTTTTGTTTGTTTGTTTGTTTTTGCAGAAACATAAAGAGCAAAAATGATCCTTTTCAGTTAAGAGCTAGTATCACCAGGGTATTTGCAAATGATAAATATTCTCTTCAGTGGTTTCAGAGGAAGTATTTATCATCCAGGAAGGAACATCTAGATGCCTGTGAAACTTACTCTTACAAAACAGGGAGAAAACATTTTCTCGGCAGCAACAGAGAATTCACAGCCCCATGAGTTGATTCTCTCGTGGGTCTCATGATGCCCCGATCCTTACACTGGAGGCCAAAGTTTTGTAGATGTTTCTGGAAATAAACTACGCCATGTTGGAAAACAACGTATTAAAGCTCCAGCATTAGAGAGGTCTTGCCATGAATTGCCTGGGTTATTTCATGCGCATGTTGTAATTCTGAAGGATCTGGGCTCCATCCGATACCCTGAGAAAATTTTCAGCAGGAACACCCCAAAAAATTGGTACCTACTCCGAATCTGGTAAACTTCATCTCCATAATGTATGAGAAACAAAATTTTAAAATGGTAAGCCCTATATTTTGTAACAGGCAAATCTAGTACCCTAAAAACTTAGTCTCAATGTACGAAGGACACCGATGAGCATGCTGGCTGTTGTGGGATGTGCCCATCTCTTTTCCCAAGTCATTCTCCTCCTGCAGAGTTCAGCTACTGCTTGGCTTGGTATTTTCTAGCTGGTCTCCTTCCTGTCCATCCAAGGGCACCCATAATTCCCCCTGGGAAATGTTGCTATTATTAGATTGCTCTTAAGATTTCTCATCTAATATATTCAATGATAAAATGTACACATCAAAAATATGAATAATAAAATGGCGATAAATGCATACCCATCAACAGTTGAATCTAAAAGCAAAAGAAACAAACAAGAAGGACAGAAACAGAATCAAAGATACAGAGAGCATTTTCACATTTGCCAGATGGAAGGGAGTATGGGAGATGGGTGAAAAAGGTGAAGGGTTTAAGCAGCAGAAACTGGTTGTTACAAAGAGTTATGGGGATGTAAAGTGCAGCAAAGGGAACATAGTCAATACTATTCTGATAACTAGGTGTGGTGTCAGATGAGTACAAGATTCATTGGGATGATCACTTAGTAATTTACACAATGTCTAATCACTGGGGTGTACACTGGAAACTAATGTAATATTGTATGTCAACTGTAATTGAAAAATAAGATGATTTATGTTTTAATTTTATTTTTATTGTTTATGCTGGGACAGTTGTTCCCACTTTTTCTCCCTTTCCCCACCTCCTCCCAGCCTCACCCTCTCCCCTCCCCAAGCCAGTCCCCATATTTTTGTCCATGTCCATGGATTGTGCCTGAATGTTCTTTGGTAGCTGGGATGAAGGATGGTAAAGGGATTAATAAAAGATGGTTTAAGTGAGAAATAATAAATCACATTAAAAATGCACACATGTGGCAAAAGAGAGCTAAACACATTCCCTGCTCTTGTAGTTTATCTACTGTAACAATTCCTAGCAATTATGATTATAATGCAACGGGTAGAATATGCACCTTAAATTGATTTAAACAATGAAGAGAATTTTTTGCTCACAAAAAACATTTCATAAACAGGGGTGGTTTCTTGTGAGACTTTTTCCAGACTTAAATAATATAGTGGGGACTCAATTTCTCTCTTTTTCTCTAGCGTGCTTCCTACAGAGGGAGCTCTGTCTGCAGCCTGTGCTCAGTGGCCTGCAGGAGCTCCAGGGTCTCCGTTCATAAACACAAAAACTGCCACCTCTGTTTCAAAGTATCAGTTCTGACACCACATAGTAAGTGAAAGAAAAGGTGTCTCCTGTCCAAGCACTGGGTTCATCCACTCTTATTGTGTCTGAATGACTTACTGCGGCCAGGTTTATTGGTACGTCAACTGGCTTCTGCCAAATGGTGCCAATCCATGGTAGGGGGATGCATTCCCCACAGGATATTGGGGTACTGCTAGTAAGAATAAGAAAATGGGTCTTCGATGACACCTAAGGAATATCTGCATATTCACTCTAACATCTCTTATGACATAGACCCTCTCAGGAGTGAATCCATGGTGATTTTACACAGGCCGTCCTCCCTTGCTGAATTCCTTCAGGTTTCAAACTTACCTGCAGCCTTGCATCAAACCCTAGCTTTCATGTTTTAACTCCCCACTGAGAAGATTAAGGCACATATCCTTAAGGTTCTTCTTCTTCATCTACCCAGGCCCTAATTCACACTGATTAGCCATATTAGCCATTGACTAATAATGATCACTTATGAACTTCATTGAAAAGAGCTGTACAATACTGGGTCTCTAATTAACGGCACTGTGTTATGCACTTAAAAGTTTATTAAGAGGATAGGTAGTATGTTAGTGTTCTTATCACAATTTAAAAAGCAAGCAAAAGAAAATAGCTAGTACTAATTTCTATCCCAGAAAATATTTTATTCTTAGCAGGTGGTATTACACACGGTCCCTGGAGTTTCCTCTCCCAATCTTCTTAACTCAGCTTAGAGAGAGAAATTGTGTTCCATGGGTTTTGGCCAACCAGAACGCAGGTATAAAAGCCAGATCCAGTGAATTTTTAAAATATGTTTTGAAAGTCAAAGCTAAGTTAATACATTGTAAATCTGGTTTAAAAGAAAACAAATTGCCTTCACAGTTATGAAATGTTTGCATCATGAAAAATACAAATCAGAAGATGATTCACAGAGTGCAGAGTTCATTTATCTTCTGATACAAGCAATTCTGCCTTTGTTTGTTGGTAGATGTTTCCAGTGTTAGATCTTTGATTTTCAAAGTGCAGTCCTCAAATCAGCATCACTGGAATTACCTGAGAACTTACTAGAAAAGCAGAATCCAAGCCCCCACACTAACCTAGAGTCAGAATCTGCATTTTAACAAAAATTCCACAAGAATTACACGTGCACTGAGAACGGAGAAGCTATGCTGTATAACGGCAGTCTATCAGTCAGGATGTCTCTAGTTGCAAGTAAGTGAAAGTCAAATAAAAGCGTCTTGATACTAGATGGGAAAAGAGCACTAATCAAACTCTTCATCTTGATTAGCTGGGAAAAAATGGCAAGCCAAGTCCGAAGAAAGTAGACAGAAGGATACGATAAAAATTAAAGTAATAACCAACGAAATAGTAAACAAAGGCGCAACAGAGAAAATCAAGAGAGTTAAAATATGGTTTTTTAAGAAGATTGATAAAATTGATCAGATCCTAGTTAGATTGATCAAGGAATAAATAGGGAAAGCACAAATGATCAACACTGGGGATAAAAAAGAGGAGACCGTGATCACTCCTATAGACGTTAAAAGGGAATGCGTAAATTTATATAGAACTATACATCAGTACATTTGAAGAGGAGGATAAAATTGATAAATTAGTTGAAAAACATTACTTACAAAAATCAACAGAAGAAGGAATAGAAAATATGAACACTTCTTTATGTATGGAAGAAATTGAACTTACAAAGTCTTCCTTATAAATAAAATGCCAGATTCAGGTGGCTTAACAGATAAATTTCCCAAACTTTTAAAGAAGAAATATTAGTAACCTTGTACAAAATTTTCCAGAGATGGGGGAAAAATGAACCTCCCAATTTATTTTATGAGGCCAGCAAACTCTTCCTACCCAAACTTGACAAGGCCACTAAAAGAAGAAAAAATTATAGACCAATCTCTCTCACGCACATAAAAAGGAAATCTTAAACAAAATGAGTAATTCAAATCCAGTAACACATATGAAAGGATAATTCATGAAGACTAAGTGACTGCATGTCTGGAATGCAGAAGCTATCTTAACATTTATACATTTACACATTATTTTTTTAAAGAAGAATTTTCCAATCACTTCAGCAGATGCAGACATGTGTTTGATATGTAATAGAATCAAAAATCATCAAACTCTTCAAGATAAATTTAATATATCTAAGGCTTCTCTTATGAAAACTAAACATGGTTAATGAGCAACATCAAAGAAAATCTAAATAAATGAACAGGGATGCCATGGTTTTATGGATTAAAGATGACAGTCCTCCCAAGCCAACCAAAAGCTTTGATTCAGTATCAGTCAAAAACCCAGATGGTTCATATGACTATTAATAAACTGATACTAAAATATATATGACAACACAAAAATCAAGAACAGTAAAAATCATCTTGAAGAAAAAAATATAAATAAAATATTTATTTACACTACAAGTTACCAAGACTTATTATCAATGTAGGGTAATTAAACAATGGTTTGGGTGGAAGATTAAAAAAAAACAAAACAGAGACCAGTGGATCAGATAGTATTCAGACACAGAGTCACACATGTATGGTCATGTGATTTACAATAGAGTAGTAGTGAAAAATATGGTCCATTTCAATAAATGCGCAGGTCACATGGCCGTCCGTGGGGAACAAACAGATTCCTGACCCTACCACATTATGTACCAATAAAAAACTAAAATAGGTCAAAGATTTATACATGGAAGGCAAAATAATAAAGCTTTTTAGAAAAGCACGTAAGGAGAATATATTCACAAACTTGGCACAGACAAAGATTTCTGAAAGAGGACACAAAAACACTGACATGAAGAAAAATTTGATAGAAAATAACATTAAAATTAAGAATTCTATTCATCAATGTACACTACATCCAGCAAGAGGTCTTCTTAGTTGTCACTAAATGTTCAGACTCAAAGGCTCGGTAGACTGTATTTCGTGTGGGTTAACTCAGAGGTGGGCGGGGCAGTATAAGATGTACTCTCCTGTGGGGTCCTCTAAGCAATACGCGGAGCAGAGCGGGACGGCTCGGGTATGATGGGACAGGGCCCACACCAAGTGGACACAGGACCCACCCCGGCTCAGTGCCTTGGTACTTCAGATTGAAATCTCTTGTAATAAAATCAAAGGCTCGGCTTTCAGGGTCCCTGTCAAGGACATGCCCATTTGTGAGAGTTACCAACCTCAGTATTTACAGTAGTTCCAATTCAATGTAGTTCACGAATCGGGTCATTTTTACCAAGAGCAATACCATTGACTTCATACCCCTACCAGGTTGCCAGATGGACAGAGCTAGGAAGTTAACTAAAGGTCAAATTCAGATTTTCAAATTCCCCAGCCAAACATGGTAGAACTGCTCTTCAAATACACACACTCATGCACACAATCAAATTTAAAAAAAAAGTCAGGCATTTAATTTTTAAAACGGACCAAAGTCTTACAAAAGAGAATATCAAAAAGGGATCAGCTTCATTAGACAACAGGGAAATGTAAATTAAACCATAAAGAAATACACCATAATTTGCATACGATACTATAGAATTATAAGTAGGAACAACCACCAGAGAAAACTCTTTGCAAGTATCTTGTGGAGCTGAACATACATATTCATGTATTATGATTCAGCAACTTTATTCTTAGGTACATATGAAGAGAAAGGTGTGTGTGTGTTCATCGAAAGACGTGTGACGGAAATTTAATGTGTAGCATAGTGATTATAGTCAATAATATTATAAGCTTCAGAGTTGCTAAGAGACTAAATCTTAACTGTTCTTAATACACACAAAAAAGAAATGATAATGTGTGACATGATAAAAGTGTTAGCTAACACTATTGTAGCAAACATACTGCAATATATAAATGGATCAAACCAATGTTGTACATGTTAAACTTAATAGTGTGGCATGTCGATTATATCTCAATAAAAAAAGACCCATGCAAGAACACTCATAATAGCACTCACTATTTATAATAGTGTAAAAATTGTGTTAAATTATTTGTAAAACTATAAATGAGCCAACTGTCTATAATAGAACTGATGAATAAAGTATGGTTTATATAAGAACAGCATATAACAATAAAAAATGAATAAACCTCAATTATTTGTAAACCTGGATTTATCTTACAAATAAAATTTTATCAAAGAGACCAAATACATAAAAGTACATATTGTATAATTCTCTTTCAATAAAGTTTTTAAAAAGGCAAAACTGACCTCTGCTGTTGATGGCTAATTTGTGAGTGAGAAGAGATGACAGGTGCACTTGGGGTTCTGGAATATTCTGCATCTTGATTGGGGTAACAGTTACATGACTGTGTTTACTTTGTGAAAGTTCACCAGGTATATAGTCATGATTTTTGCACTTCTTTGGCTGTTTGTTATGTCTCAGTTAAAGCACTATTTAACAGGGGAATGGGAGGTTTTTGGCTCACAATATTGAAAAGCTTAGAGACAATAAAAGGCAGAAATGGCTAGATCAGAGATTCAGCTGCGTTTTTCTGAAATTCCACAGGCTTTTCCTTCCATTGTAGGTTAGATTCATTGTTAGTGTCACTTCCCTTGCTTGTGAAATAGGTGCCGGTAGTAAATAATGTTTTTTTCTTTGTTGTTCACATCAGGTAGAGAGAAATCTTGCTGTCTAAAACATTCAGCTAAAGTCCTGCACGTCATTCTCACTGTCTCAGCCTGAGCCGATGTGTGGCCATGGGAGAGCTTGAGCTAACTTGTTTACGCTGGGTCACTGCCCATCCCTGTAACAATCACTGGGCAAGGGACACTTGACTAGGCTGATGGACATGTCTATTAGGACCCACCCCTATAACTGTGGATGAAACTAACAGAGTACTACCTCGTAGTAGAGGGGCAATTCCCCAAAGACAATTGTGCTATCAGAAAGGGGGATGTATTAGCTACAGTTCCAGCAAGTTTGGATGTCAGATCCAAAAGAGTAATTGAGAAGAGTTTTACAAGGAGAACATTGGCAAAGTTGTGGGCAGGACAGAAGAAAAGAAGAGATGTTACAGCACCTTGTAAAGCAACAGCAGGAAACGGTAATGCCCTGGGCCTGAGTAAACAGAAGGCTGTCGGAGAATCTGTCAGACCCGATATAGCTGTAGAGAGAGGGGCTCATTAGGATCTGCAGCTTTTGCAAAAAGAACTCTGCCAATTCATAGAAACGCTTTCGAGAGAGCCAGGGAAACCGAACACTCCGACCTCATAATTTCCGTTATCTCTAAATCTCCTATTGTCCAATTTTGCTGGAAGCCAGAGGGGAAGGTGGACATTGATGAAGTCTGTAATTTAGCCACTCTAGACATGAAGTATGGGGCTGAAAAATAAGGAGCAAGCCTGGGAGAATAATGAAAAATGTTCAGTACAAAGGCAGAAAGGATGCCTGGGTAGGCAATTTATAAATACCCACTATAATAATTAAGCCATAAAAGCATAAGATTAAAATGAATATCCCAGGACAACTGTTAGGACATTCTTCTCCAACCCCCCAGGCAGACATTTCAGGTCTTAAACATTTTCTGTTTAGGGAGGCTCACTGTTCGGTGGCCACTGCAATGTCGCACCGGAAGTCATCGAGCAGAATCACCTCAGTAGCAGCCCTCTGGCCCCAGTCCGTGCCTTTCTGCCTCCCAGAAGCTGGACTATTCTGCTCTTCCTCTAAATTTGTTACCAGTTGTTTTAATAAATCCCAATTTTCCTTAAATTGGTGAAATCCTTTCCCCCTTGATGACAAACTTCAAAAAAATTAGAAATGCAGAAACTTTTAAAAACTGAGAAGACAGTGGGAACCTACTTAGAGAACATATTTGTCTGGAGGGGTAGAAACTGTGATAAAGGAAAGGCTTGGTGATGATAATCACATATTGTCAGCATCCTGGAGAAATTAAAGTGTGATGTTTCTATTGAACTTCTGTTCCTCTAGAGAACAGGTTCTGTGCTTAAATATTTTATAGATGCAATACCGTCCTAGACTTTTCTTTGTAAGGCTTCTTTTGGAGAACTCCCATAAGAGAGCTATAAAATTTTTCCCATGAGTTTCAAATGTAGTAAAAAGTTTAATTTAAGACAGTTTAAACCCACCTATAGTCAGCCTACTTTTCTGTCAAAGTTCTAATACACATTCTAGGAAAAAGCTATCATTACAGAATTCAGATTTCCTGAGTTGGAATTGGGTTGTAAAAATTTTTACATGTTAAATTTGGTACATCTTACATCTTTGTTCAACTTTACAAATCACACATACTAAAATTTCAAATGATCCACTAAGCATTGTAAACCAAAATGAAAAATCTTCGTCATAACATTTCTAAGTTTGTTACAAGAAGACTAAATCATGAAAACAGTAGACTATGAGGAAATCAACCTAAGTTAGCTACATTTACTGTATTACAAGATACATTTGATCCTAACACAATATAAGTTTTTTAAATATTTTTTATTGAATTAATTGGGGTGACATTGGTTAATAAAATTACGCGGTTTTCAAGTGTACAATTCTATAATACATTAGCTTTATGTTGTATTGTGTGTTCACCACCCAAAGTCAAGTCTCCTCCTGTCACCATTTATTCCCCCTTTACCCTCCTCTATCCTTCCCCGCCCTCCTTGTTCTCTGGTAACCACCATACTGTTGTCTGCGTCTATGAGGGGTATTTTTTGCTTAATCCCTTCACCTACTTCACCCAGACCCCTAACCCCCTTCCTTCTGACAGCTGTCAGTTTTCCATATATATATGAGTCTGTTTTTATTGTGTTTGTTTATTTATTCTTTGCATTAGATTCTATATATAAATGAAACCATATGGCATTTGTCTTTCTCTGACTGGATTATTTCACTTAGCATAACACTCTCAAGGCTCATCCATGCTGTCATAAAAGTTAAGACTTCCTTCTTTTTATGGCTAGGTAGTATTCCATTGTGTAAATGTACCACAGGTTTTTAATATAATGTAAGTTTTAATGATAGGCACAGTACTTGTGTTCTATGGCAATTATGTTATTGATGTATAAATGCCTATAAATGACTAGTTTTACCAAACACAACTAATTAAGAGTTCCAAGGTAAAAATCAAATCAAAATTTGCTGAAAGGAGACCTAAAGTCCTTTAAATATCTTCGACTCATACCCAGCAGTAGGTTTTTGCCTTCCCCATAGTGATTTCCCAATATTTTTAGGTTATCCTGAGAGCTTACCATGGAAGATGTACATAGTTGTCATGGTGATTGACCTCCCAACATCCATTTCATCCCAAATAATTGGTCTAAGCAAGTCGTGGTAATTGTATCTCCTTGCCAAAGGTAAGTCTAGACATGTAATCAAATTCTGGCCAAGGAGAATCTCTTCACCATTAAAACAGGAGACACAAGTTACCAATGTCCCTTTATTTTACTATTGATATCGCTTTGTGTGGACATGACGCTTTGAACTACTACAGTCATTTTGCAACGCTACGTGCACCAATGGGAGAGACAAGACTGACACCTTAAAGATGGCAGAGACTCGAGATAGAAAGAAACTTGATGACACCCCTGGACCACAGGACTAATCAACTCAGGAGGCTGAATAGATCTGTTCCTCAGTGTCCCCATATATAAAATGGAGAAAATGATCATTCTTCCCTTAGAGGTTGCTGTCAAGGATAAGAGTTAATATAAGTCAAGGGCTTAGAATAATGCCTGACATATAATATAATCTCAATAAAGAATACTTATTATTATCACCCTAATTCATACTAACAATTGTATGAGGTAATTCCTTTATCATTGACATTCTCTTTTTCTGTCAGGATTTTCTGTTTAGTTGCAGCAGAAAATAACTGATACAGAATATCTGTCCCCAAGTATATAAGGCTGAAAAAGATGGAGCCTGAGGTTCCAAGTCACGCTTCTCTCCCTCTGGACAGCTGTTAGGCAGGCCCATTCTGCGTTGCTTAGCATCTGAGAGAGACTAAAACAAGCTGCGATGGGAAGGGCAAGATGACAATGGAGCTTTCTGAGGACTGGCAACTTGGCTTTGTCCTCTTAGTATCAATTTTATATACTAGCTGAAAGCTAACCAGTGTGAATTTTAAAGGGCTCTGTCCCAAGATTTCTCTCTACATAAAATTCTACTGTTGAGGATTATGTTACTGGAGAAAAAAAATATTAAGGAGAATGCAGCTAGGTAAGCTGCCATTCACATCTCACTTTAAAATTAGTTCAACAGGGATGCTTTCCTAACATCTAGTTACACACTGGAGAAAAATAGAAGGGAGGGAGGGGGGTAGGGAGGAGTCACTACTTTGAAAAGAAAGTGATAAGCAGTCTTCAGTAAGAGTATTTTAAGAGAAGACCTACCTGGCCCAAGGAATTTTAGGCTAAGGATAGTGGCATTCCTGGGATAAAGTAGAATAAGCAAAAATTATGTGAGGGGTATAGATAAAGGAACAAGCAGAAGTGGTATCAAAGAATGCTGAAAAGTGCTAAGCAAGAGAGAACTGAGACTCAACACATAAAATTTGACACTAACCACATAGAGGCAGATATGCTGGAAATATATCTGAGTCAGTGCTATTGCACAGTTCTCCTCCCATTCTATGAGATCCTGAATAGAATGAGGACAGGGTTTATATTTTATACTGTTTTTTTTTATAATTCTTTCAAAGAGTTTAAGTGCATGACACACACTTTAAAAATTCTTACTCAGTTACAGTAATAAGAACCACCAAATTTAGGTAGTCAAATGAAAGCCATAACCAATCTTTTGTACACGCTTTTTTCTGACGTAGCTTTTACAAATAATGCAATGACCTTGAGAATATGATGATCACTTTTTATTCCACATTTTGCTGCAACACATTTGAAGTCATATTTTTAAAGTATCCATTCCATTTTGATTTTTAAAGTAGGCATCAAAGGAAGAAGCACTATTTAGTCCTAAGATGCTTTTCAAGACCATTGCACACAATTTTTGCTTTTCCTATTCTATCCCAGGAATCTTTGGCTTAAGGTAATTTGAGAAACATAACAATGAGAAAAATATTTCATACTCGGGGGTTTTGAAGTTGATACATCAGCCAAAGGTGGTTCCCAAGGGGAATGAAAATCAAGGCTAAAACTCCTCATAAAAGTACTTGAAATCTCCAGCTCCTATCATTTGATTTTGACTTGTGCTTGGCTTTTATATTACTTGTTGAATTTAATTTGCATATATAAGCATCGAAGATCTATTCAATGTGTTCTTTCAGAAAAAAAAATATATGATGCCTATAGCTCCCTTGAGTAAGTTATCCTAATACCAGTGCCCTGAGATCCCAGCCAACAAGACGTGTTTACTGAACCTTCGATTATAGTGAATCACCCAAATAAAATCGCACACCTAGAGATCCAGAATCCTCCCATAGGATAAGAGATATGCCTTGGTGGTATGGATTTAAACTTAAACAGATCCACAAACATATTATTTCGTTCTACATGTAGGAAGGCTGGTTCTACCAATAAAAACTGGAGACTTTTGAGACTTGATTTTTCTACTCCCCGTGACTACCAGAGGCGTGAGACCTGCTCAGGAGGCTATAATAAAATCCCCCAACCTGGGTGACTTATGAACAGCGTAGACTCGTTCCTCATGGTTCTGGAGGCTGGAAGCCCAAGGCAGGCACTGGCACGGTCAGGCTCCCGCGAAGGCCCGCTCCGTTTTATGCACCACTGACTACTCCTTGCACCCTCAGACGGCAGAAAGAGAAAACTAGCTCTCTGGCCTCTTCTAATCCCATTCAGGAGGCCTCCACCCTCCTGACCCGATTACCTCCCAAAGGCCCCACCTCCAAATACATTCACATTGGGGATTAGGTTTCAGAATGTAGATGTCAGGGGAACGCGAACATTCAGTCGACGGCAAAGTCAGTTATTTAGGGTAAGTCAGTAGGCTGAATCTTATGCTTTGACCGTTCACAAGAGCACCTCACATTTGAGGCTGCTGCCAATTGCTCTAAGGCTATACCGTGTCCATCTATTTATGTTATCATGCCTATTATTGGTATCTCATTCATTTGGTAGAAATGGTGGTTCAAACGTGCATACCCCGTAAAAGGCGTTACTGTGGAGCCACCAAGAAAAAATTTCCATACAGACCTTGCGTGGTATTCTTTCTGGTCAAGAAAAAAAAAATTTTTTTTTAAAGCAATCTTAGGTTGAATAGATATTTCAAGCTCAAAGAAAATTTTTAGCAATATTTTATATTTTGAGTTAACTTTTTGAAATATAACGGTTACTAGTAACAGTAAAAAAAGTATCTCTTAGAAACAAGACAGGGCACAATAAATATTTGGTTTCAGCGTTTTAATGTGATGATTATAAGACTTAGACATTGAATTTGTATGATATTTGATTCTACTGCTATTCAAGTAACAGATTTGCAAACCTGAGATATTGATTCTTCCAAACCAAGGAAAACAAGCAAAATGAGAGGAGTGAAGCATTCAAAGTTATCACGGGGGGGGGGGCCAAGAGGAGCAAAACCCTTCTTACCATGCATAGCATCCATGTGGGAGTGTGGCTCCCATGTGGGAGCGTGGCTTACAGTGGTCAGTGTCAAGAGGTAAAAAGAACACACCCGCGTGAAGCTGGCAGTCTACTTTGGTAGACAACTCATCGCTTTTTCAAACTTTAACTATTTATTTTTCTTTTGATATCTAACATTCCCAGGAAATGACAAAGAACTTTTACATCCAAGAGATGGTTAGGTAAGGATGGAAGAGGTGGCTTGAGTGGGGCAGCAAGAAAAGGCTAACCTCGACGAGGAGGGGGAGCAGATCTGGCTGAGGGTGGCAAGCACACCTCAGATTCAGAGAACGGTAACTAGCTTGGCTGTAGTGGGTCAGAGTTCCAACAGGGAGGCGCGGAAGTTTAAATAAAGAGGTAAGTCCTAGACTGTTGAGCAGCCTAGATATTCAGGGACTCCTTGATTGCTTAATATGGTATTGTATTAATGTCTCCCAAAATTATACTAATACTTTTGAAAATGTCAAAAATCCACTGAGCACATCCTATCACCTCCAAACACTGTTAAGGACTTTTAATGATTTAGCTAATATAACCTTTGCAACATCCTTGAGGTAAATATTTCTCCTAAAATTTTACAGAGGATGATCATTGCAACAGGCTCGGTTAAGCAACTAGCCCAGGTTCATGTATCGCGGAAGAGGTAGGTAAAGCCCATCAGTTGGAACACCTCTAAAGTATCTCTCCTCGACAAACATGAGTCTAGAAACCTGAACTTGTTTCCATTATCCAATCTACAATTTCTGAGTTTGTAATGTGGCCTTCAAAAGCAAAGGGACCACTGCTGGCAGGGTTGGTGCAGCATTTCTTTCAGAAGTTCAACATGAAGAATTCACCCCAGCACTTCTGTCTTCCAGGAAATATGTCCTAGCTGGGGTAGATAATTGTATCTCTTCCTACAGTCTCAGGGCACCTTTTTTTTAGGCATCATAAATATATCATTAATTCTCTCTGCCTGGTTTTCATAAGCAACCCACTATCCCATCTGTGTGATATTTGAGTTATAATTAAATAAGGGACATTCAAAGGCCATTTGTGGCATTTGAGTCAAATTCTTCACAAGTATATTTGGGCATACAATTTAGAAAACAAAAGGTGTAGAAATATTAAAAATACCTGGTGCTTTATTGAGTTCCTCTGAACAAAGTGTGATGCCAGAAATGATTCACTAAGCAGAGAACGTACTGTCAGCAGGAAAAAGGAAGGTGATGATTCAGTGGATGGTGTAACAATGTTTTGGCACTTATTGGATATGCTTTAAACATCCGTGGCATGTGGGCTTTAATAAGTTTTGCAGCATTCAGCCCCTCTAACTTTTACTCAGCTGTGATTTCAGAGTGAAAGTTCCCTCTCCGCCCCCACAGTGCTCTTTGTGAATCGCGAACAGGTGCAGAGATCTACAGCCTGGGGTGATTTTGTTGTTCTTTTCATACAAACTTCTTCACCAGAGGTTTCTTTGTCTACTTCCTCTATGATTCTTAAAAAATTCACTATCAAGTATGCAGAGGATCAGGTTTGGGTTCCAAATATAGTCACAAAGCAAGTTATGGCCATTGTCACTATGCCCTTGGGATCCCAAATCATACTTCCAATCTTTTCCTTGGGCTCCAAGACTCACACCCAGGAGGCTGTGTAGATGCTAAATTTTCATTTGAAGTAAGGTGGTCTTAACTGGTTTCCATGTCAGCCTCTCCACATCTTCCGAACAGATAGCTAATTGCATCTCAAGGTAATATTAAACAGGTATTCGTATTCAGTCTTGAATGTCTCTTTCCTCATATACTGGGGTTTCCTATCCTGTTTCATCCAGCTCCATCCTTCCGCAGTCCTCGGCTGCTCATTTTGGAAGCCCACAGTAGGATCAATTTCCCCCCAGGTTTGAGGACAAGCCTTACCCTGGGCCACACAGCTTCAGGAAGCAGTTCTCAAATGCTCCTTCAAAACACCCTGGCTCACGATCAACCCCTTTGCTTCCTGGTTCTAAGCACTGGCAACTGGGTTTCTGGTCAGCTCCCTGTCCTTTTTCTCTGCCATGCACTCCAACCTCCAAAATTTGGAATGACTACCATCCAGCTACCTGCTGTCTGGTGGAACTGCAGGCGGCCTGCAAACGGACTGTCCTGACCTCTCCTGCCTGTCCCCGCAGAGCTCCCCGACCATTTAGATGGGCCTTTGCCTGCTGACTTACCCTTCTCTTGATCCCGCCCCATGGGCTGTTGGCTCTAGCATCTCCAGCTTTGTGGATACAGAATTCTGGGTGCTGGCTTCTACTATTTCATACCATCCAGTGCAGTTATCAAATCATGTCTAATGGACATGGTCTGTCCTTGGCTCAATTCTCGTTCCTTTATTTCCATGCTATGTGGCCCCAAGCAAGTTATTTTCCAAAGTCTCAGTTTCCTTACCTATAAAGTGAGGATAATAAACTCTAGTCAGAGTTATGTGATTGGTAAATTATATGACACATATAAAGAACCAAGTATAGCCCTGGCTGGTGTGGCTCAATGGATTGAGCACTGGCCTGCAAACCACAGGGTTGCTGGTTCGATTCCCAGACAGGGCACATGCCTGGGCTGTGAGCCAGGTCCCCAGTAGGGGGCACGTGATAGGCAACCACACACTGACGTTTTCCTCCCTCTTTTTCTCTCTTCCCCTCTGTGTAAAAATAAAATAAATAAACTCTTTTTTAAAAATCAAGTATAGTTTTGGGCAATAATACATATACTCTCAAATATTAATTACTTTTCCACTCATCTTGGGATATAACATGAAATGTTATGGAAGATAAATTTATGGAACCAAAAAAAGGAAAAGTAAAGCTTTATTAAAGCTGTTTTTTCTTTCTACTTCAGATGAGCATCTTAAAAAGAAGGGTCACCAAAAAAAAAAAAAGCCAGCAGCAATGAATGGAACTGTGGTTTATGTATATCTACAGAAGCAACAAGCAAATAGAAATATTTAGTAGTTTGTGTTACAATAAATTCTTGTAATTATTGACACTGCTTCAATTCATAATGTGGTAATTTAATTTGCATAGAAGTCTGTGTCTCTTACATTGTATTTAGGAATTTTTTTTCTTTTATATGGATTTATACAGTACTGACACTACCTTGGGAAAAGCCTGGCTAAAGTTTTACTTTCTAGGTGGTCAGAAAAATCATATTTTATAACTAATAAGGCTGAGAAATCTTAAAAAAGGTTGGACATCTGAGCTTTCCATAGCCATCTACGCTTCTACAGTCAAAATTAAAACAATCAGTCTTTGTGAAATGTAACATGAAGGATAAATCCCAGTACAAGGTCAAGTTTGTAAGCCAAGGGTATTCTCCAGAACAGATGGGATGGAGAGGCAATTTCTCCTTAAAGAGAGTTAAGGAAGTACATAATCTGTCCAGGTGGGAGGCAGGGTTCAGGATAAAGATCACATCCTATGGTTTCTGAAAGAGAATTTTTTTTTCTGAATTCTTGGGACATTGTCTGAAGCACACCACTTTTAAGTTGTCATGTCCTGCATGATGATATTTTAAGGTGGGCCCCACCTCTTCTGCAAGGTAAGGTACACCTGTAGGGGCATATATGGTGATTTTGTGGGGAATACAGTAAGGCGGGCTTGAACCCAGATCAACACATCTGTTGCATCTCCTTGGAGTTCTATGCAAGGACCAGAAATGAAATAAAGGGAGATGAGAATTGGGTAGAAGAAAGAACCATTAAAGAAAACCACCCCAAGTGAAGAGCTCAGTAGCAGACATGAGAAACAGCTCTCCACCCCAAGCACACCCCCAGAAGGCTGTTGCAAAAGGGGGCGGGCTGCGTGTAATGCACATGTTTTCTTCTGGCTTCCTGATTGGAACCATAACACATGTGAGAAAGGGATAGAAATACTGACTATAGATTATTACGGGCTAAATTGTGTCCCCTTTAAATTAATATGTTGAAGTCCTAACCTACAGTACCTCAGAATTGACTGTAGCTGGAAACGTAGTTTTTAAAGAGATAATTAAGGTAAAATGAGGTCATTACAGTGGCCCCAGATCCAATATGATTGATATATCTGTAAGGAGGGAATATTAGGACACAGACACATGCAGAGGGAACACCAGGTGAAGGCACAGGGTCGAGAAGGTGGCAAGGCAAGGAGAGGGTCTCAGAGGAAACCAACCCTACCAACGCCTGATCTCAGACTCCTAGCCTCCAGAACTGCGAGAGAGTGAATGTCTGCTGTTTAAGTTGCCCCTCCCCCACCACAGCCGATGGCACTTTGTTATAGCAGCCCAAGCAGACTAATACACAGGTGCACATAAGAAAGGATCATATCACATTCATAACAACATGAAAGAATTTGGGATTCCCATTCAGGAGACGTAAAACTCCGTCTCCAATTAGAAAAAGGCTACCAAAGTAATTGGCAGAAATGATAAAAAGAAACGACGTCAAGTAAGAGATGAGTGATTTAACCAAGTTGAAGTCAAACTTGAGGTTCCATCAAAACAAAAGAGAACCTGTTTCTCTTTAAATGTATTTCACTACCACATTTTATCACGTGAATTCAGAGAATCCATGCTGAGTCATATATTTGGTATAAGATCTTGGATAAACTTTTAAAATAGGTATAAGTGTCAACCAGATCATGTCATTTCCTTTCTTCTTTTACTATTTTTTAATTTTTGTTCAATCACAGTTGTCCCACCTTTTTCCCCATTACTCTCCCCTGCCCCCCCCACCCACTGTCAATCCCCACCCTGTTGTCCGTGCCCATGAGTCCTCTATTTATGTCCCTTGACTTGCTCCTTCCACTTCCTTCCTTAAGACCTGATATAATGGTCCATTCCACTTAAAATCCAAATGCATGGCCCCCGTGTCAGGCCGTCCAACAGCAGGGCTGCCTCCTGTCGGGTCTGGTTTCTTCCCTCCCTTAGCTTCATCTCCACCCTCTCTGCATTCTGTCCCCAGCTGGTTAATCCCCACCACCAGCCACCCACGGGCCTATCCACATGCTCTTAGCGTTTAGGGAAATAATCTTCCCCAGACATCCTGATGTTTCATTTCCTCATCACATTAAATTAAAGAATCACACTATCTAAATAGTATCCCATCCAGTCACTTCCCCTCCCCATGCCTTATTTTCTGTGCCACTTCTCACCACCTAACATCGTGTGCAGGTTCCAGTTCTGAGTGTGCACCACCTGTCTTCACCAGGTGCAGGCCCAGAGAGAGCTGGGTCCCCGGGCTTCTGTCTGTGACAGTACCCTCAGTACCTGGGACAGCGCCTGGTCACAGGCTTGGGTTCACATCGGGTGAAGGAATGATGAATAGGTTACTAGTTGTATATCCGTCATGGAGTTATTTTTTTAATCTATTGGAGCATAGAACTATTACTGCAAAGTCCTTCATAGGAAAAGTAAATGTTTTAGCTATTACTTCATGGAAGAAAAAAGGTAAATAAAATGCATAAAAGACAGACATGGTACAGATTTTAGGCTAACACTTCAGCTACATGGAACAACTTTGTAAGCTAAAACCAGGTCATCTCTACTCAGGCAAACAGATTAAAGAGGGAATAAGCTTGCAAAAGATAAACATGTCTAGTGATGGCTTGGCATCAAAATGAGTGAAATGTGTTACTCTCAAACCTAGCATTTCCAATGTTTGAGTTGGAAAACAGGATTAAAGTTGAGAGGATAAACGGTTTTTCAATTTTTTTTTTTTTGCCATTAGAGGTTAATAAAATACTTTGCTTGAAGAGATACAAATGCCAGAAAACTCTGATTTATCCATATCGCTATTAAAAAATTCCCACTGAAAGCCAAAAGTAAATTATATTTTGGATTACCCACTTTGCCACTTTCCTCTACTGGTATAATAATTAGAAACTGACAGTATGGCTCAAATGTCAGTTGAAAACAAGTCAACAAGAAAATTAAATTCCAAGCACACACACCTATCACCTACATACACTATTGTCAAGTCAATAAACTCTGTCTGGAAGCCCCACAATGTGAATATGGTACTTTGATTTCAGGATTTGTAACCGATTAATCTGAATTCTGCTTAGAAGGTTACCTAACTTTTCCTCCTCATCCTCGGCAAGTTTTCTTTCACTGTATACCCTAAAATTTTTAGCTCCTAAACCCTCTTAACTGTTTGAAGTTTTCTTGTTTTTCTTCTTTTCTCAGAATCTTAAAAGTGGTGATAGTATTCATTTTAATAGATCAATAGGAAAAAAATCTTGGTTTTTTACTGCAAACAAGACAGTCCACATATTCTTAGTTATCATAGCTATGAAGTAAAAGAAATAAATGCCTGTGGATTAAACATAGGGAATTCCACTAGCAACCAAGGACAAGTGGTATATAAATTCTTAGTGTATTTGCTGTTATAAAAAGCATCATTGTGTAAGTTACTACTGGGTGAATTTACATAAGTTTACAATAAACCCAGAGATTAAATGCTTAAGTGTGACTGAAGCCACATAAAAAGTGATCTGTAAAAATGAGAACCTGTGGAAAAATAAATAAATGTAGTAGCCAGAAGATTTCACCTGAAAACCAGAGCTGTGCTCTTTAAGCCTCTGGCAAATGAAACACTATGGGAGGACATTGTGTTTCCTTTTATGTAGAAAGTTGGACACTGTGTAATTAAAGTTATATCAACTTCTATGAGTAGGGTTAGAGAACTCAGAATAGCTACAGAAAAATGGAATAGGTGAGTAAACAGTGGAATACTATACTTTTAAAGTAAGCTTGATGTTGGGACACATTTTTCAAATTATAGCAGATGTGAGGAGTGACCCCAA
>PVJD01009565.1:0-61486 GCA_004026545.1 Mormoops blainvillei
CCGGCGAGCCCTGGGGAGGCCGATGTTCTGTGTTCTTCCTTCTTCCCTTGCCGTGCACGGCACCCACGTCTCGATCTGTCATCCGTCTTCTTATGGAACCCACCGTATCATGTATCTTACTAGGTGACGGGGCCCCAACATTCTGCACTAACACCCAAGCCTTTGTCAGAACCCTCAACAGATGCAAAGGGTTCGAGCTTAGCAATTCATTGTCTTGTCCTTTGATGTGGGTGGTGTGTGCGGTCTGTCCAAAAAGTATCCCGCCATGTGCTAGGAAAAATAGAGACATTTACTAAAGAAGATACAAGATACAAGAAACATTGTACATGGGACAGGGACGCCTCCGTCCCCTTCAAAGGAGGCGCCCCGGGACCTCACACAGTTCTCCCAGTTGCCATGGGCTGTCCTATCGTATTTTTTTTGAATCTCATTGACATTGAATCTTTTCCCTTTCAAAGGTGATTCTAGTTTTGGGAAAAGCCAGGAATTGCAGGGCACCAAATCTGGGCCGTAGGGGGCTGACTCACCTGGGTGATTTGACGTTTTGCCAAAAAACTGCATGAGACGTGACGCGTGAGTGGGTGCGTTATCAGAGTGAAGCTGCCAGTCGCCGGCGGTGCACAGGCGGCCTCCCGAGTCGTCTGAAAAGTTTCTGCAGAGGGATGTTCAGGCTTAACGCAAAACTGGATGCAGGCCTGTTGCTGTATTTGCTCAGTCATTTTGAATGCGACAGCCACACGGTCCATGTGCTCACTCAGCGGCATCTGCTGCCCCCACGGAGCAGTACAGTGAAGGCGTCACTGTTCACACACGCGCGTTCCGGCCCAGGCTCCTGGGCTGCCCGGTCACAGCGGCATTGCACAAGCCGCTGTTGTTGTATTAGCAGTGGCTGGGGCGCTTTCCGGACAGGCCTCCGTAAGTGAGACAGAGCAATCTGTCTGCAACACCAGGCCAAACAGAGGGTTCTGAGAAATTGAGCGGCTCCCGGGCCGAATGGCCCGCACAAGATCCAAGGCAAGGAAACCGCGGTCAGTATTTACTGCCGAGCCCGTTGCGCTGGTGCCTTCAAGTGCCTTCCGCTGAACGGAGTAGAGATTCGGCGCAGTCACAAGCTGTCTTTCCTTCACCTGATCACATCAGTGCTCGGTTGCTGTGTGAGAAATCGCCCTTCACTCAGTGGCTTGGACGCGGAGCTGGGTCCCCGCGCGGGCTCCGTGGGCCGGGGACCTGCGCGTGGCTCGGCTGCCTCTTCCGCTGCAGGGTCTCGCAGCTGCCGTCGGGAGCACGCCGGGGGCCGCATCCCCTCGGAAGGCTCGTGTGCGGCGCGGCCCACGTCCCGGTTGTTGGGGGCGATCCGGGCTCTCGGCGGCCGTCGGTTGGAGACAACCCCCAGTTCCCGGCCGTGGGGCCCTCCCTCCAACACGCACGAGGCCGGCAGCGAGGGTTGGCCACCAGATGAAAGTCACAGTCACCTGTAACCTGACTGCGGGGGCGACAGCCAGCCATTTGGTTTCTATCTGATTTGTTAAAGTGCGGCCGTGGGAGGAGGCCCCACAGGGCACGAACGGGAGGCCAGGGCCACGGCAGCCGGGCCGTGAGGGCGTGGCCGAGCGCGCCCGCAGCCCGCCTTTGAGAGGAAGGCCAGGCGCCCCCTGCTGGTGGTTGCTGCCCAGCGGCGCCTGGCCTCGCAGGGCCGGGCTGCCCACGTCTGGTGGTTGCGTTTGCACCCCCGCCCGAGAGCAGACACGCCAAGGGCTCCCCTGTGATCCTGTTTCTATTTGGTGGGGCGGGGGCCGGAGGGCAGCACCGAGCAGGAGAAGTAGGGTCCGTCCTCAGAGGAAGGCCAGGGCGGCTGCGTCACGGCCGGTCAGGTTCCGAAGGCCTCAAGACAAACACCTTCCACCTCGGCACAGGGCTGGGGGTCCCAGGGGCTCCGCTGGGCCCCACAGGACCCCGTGCCTTTAATTATCCGGCCCGCGAGAATGCTCAGCACGGTGATTGAGCGGGATGTGATGGCGAGCTCTCCACGCGGACCTGCGCGTTCGCCGGTGGGAATTGCTGGCTGGAGGGCCTGCGTCCCGGTCTTCCTCCTGCCAGGCCCGCCTCCCTGCGCAGTTGTGCCAGCCGGCTGCCCTGGGATCGGCGACCACGCCTGCCGTGGCCGGCACAGCCCCCACTGGGCCTGGGCTCGCAGCGTCCCTGCGGTGCACACTCACCAGCCAAGGCCAGGGGATGGGGGGCTGGTCGGGGAGCACCTT
Organism: Mormoops blainvillei; assembly: GCA_004026545.1. Taxonomy (NCBI): domain Eukaryota; kingdom Metazoa; phylum Chordata; class Mammalia; order Chiroptera; family Mormoopidae; genus Mormoops; species Mormoops blainvillei. Next base: position 2,259 of record PVJD01009565.1, read on the forward strand.
CATCCGCCAGCCCGGAAACACCTAGAAGCCAATGTTTCCACTCATAGTAACTCTTCTTTGGACTTTGAGAGTGAGCGTCTCCCTGCGAAAGCTTAGCCCATTCTCCACTTGTCAGCCAGTGGAGACACCAATGTGTGAGTGTGAGAGACGGAGAGAGGGGAGAAAAAAGACGACGAAGTGGCTGTCACCGACCTGTGCTGTCCTGTCTCAGAATTCACACCTGATAATCACTCCGGTGACCCTGGCATCCCTGGAGCATGGAGCGCCTTCGGCGACAAGCCAGCCCCACATTCGGCAGCAGCCACGACACAACTGAACATGTCACTGTTATTAGGAGACACAAACTGTGGTGACTGGAAAAGTGGGGTTGTCTGCCTCTCTCTTTTCAGGACAGCAGTTTATTTTTATTTGTAAATATTGTCCTGACTGGGACCACAGAGGCAAGAAAAGCTGAGGATGTCACATAAAGTGGGATGAAGGGACAAATTACACATGGACGAACATTCGCCCTGTGGTGGCGTTGAAGGCACCGATCACTGGTTCCGTAACGCACTTTCTAGCCAGTTCCCCCTCATTGCTTCCAGTCCACCGGGGGACAGTGGCCAGCGTGCGGGCTTCGGTTGTGATGACATCTTGAAAGAGTCCTAGTTAGGTTTTGCTCACAACCTCCACTCCGACCGAGACAGTCCCACTGCCCTTGGCCGGACGCCCTTCCCCCTCATCTCGGCCTGGTCACTGCAACCCGCTCTGTCTGCACAGAGCCTGTTGTGTGGGCCCGCGGTCAGCGCTCTTTGTGGGGACGGCTGTCTGATGCTGCTGTGCTCTGTCTCCACGCTATCGGTCGGCTGGAAGGGCTTGCCCCCACCCCCACCCACGTACCCGCCGCCTCTGACCCGCGTGGCGTGCGGTGAGGCCACCGAGTGCAGACAGCAGAGGGGACGCGGACCCCTGCTCGGTCCCCTTTCTGTTCACAGCTCATCCGCTGCAAATCCAGTGGGGCCTGAGCCAAAAGGTCGCTGTAGGGCCAGCCCGGTAGCTGCTGGGGCCACCGTTGCGGGGCCTGGGGAGATAACAGGGTCTTTAAATGGAAACAGGAAAGAACTGGGCCTGCACCCCCGCCCGCCCAGTGGGCGCTGAGCGCTCCTTCCGTGCGCGGGTCTGTGCTGGGGGCTGGGGACAAGGCAGGCACCTCTTTGCCCCTGGGGGTGCCCAGGGCCGCCTGCAGGTGAAGGTGTCGCTTGGGAGCATCCGCGTGCCTCAGACAGGCCTGTCCCTGGGACAGTGCTGTGCGGGAGGGGCCGTCTTGCTGGTGTGTTTGTTTCCCAGACCTGCCGTAACCGAGGGCCACGCACCGAGGGGCTGAATGACAGAGACTCATGACCCCAGAGTCCCGGAGGCTGGAAGACAAGGCCCAGGAGCGGGCAGCGCCAGCGCCGCCCGAGGCTGCTCTCCTGGGTGTGGGGACGGCCACCCTCTCCCTGTGCCCTCACGCGGCCGTCCCCCGCGTGCGTCTGTGACCCCGTGTCCTCTTCTTCTAAGGACGCAGCCCCACTGGGTCAGCCCCCTCCCCCATGCGACCTTAATTTACCTTAATCATCTCTGTAAAGACCCATCACCAAATATAGCCACGTTCTGGCATACTGGGGGCTATGTCTCCAACACATGCGTTTTGGGGGGGGTGCACAGTTCAGCCCATGAGACCAGGTGTTTGAAGAATAGTAGGTTTCTGGGGCCATGGGCCACAGGGGCAAGCGGGCGGGGAGGGACGATGCAGGCGCACTCAGGGACTCCCAGGGTGCTGCCCCGCTCAGGGCCCAGACCCTGCAGCGCCCCTTCCGTCCCCGGTGGGGCAGGGGCCCCACTTGGCTTCTGAGAAGGAGAGAAGGTTTCTTTTGCAACCGAGGCACCTTTCCGAGGAAAGCCTTAATAAATAGGTTCGGGGTGGCTTGGTACCCATTTATGGGAAGATACTAAACAAAAATTAAAGCTAAAACATCTATTATAACAACATATAATCTGTTTGCAACGTGTGGTAATGACAGTCTCCAAACCTGTCATTTTTAGGCCGAAAGCAACACCCCCGTTAAAAAGGGGAAGGCGACCCACGCAGGTGTGTCCTCTGAGAGGATGGTCCCGGCATTTCAAAGCTGCGGAAGGGACGCACGACCGTGGGCGCCGTGCCCACGGACAGCCCCGTGCACAGGGGGTCCCCCAGTGCCGCGGGGCTCGGCCACCTGCCCTGGCCCCCGTCCTCCCGCTCTGAGCACTAAGCTGCCTTTTATTTTTTGAACGCCATGGGCTCAACTTCGAGGACCACGCTCCGTGGAAAGCATGACAAATACATGCTCCAGGGGCCGCAGAGCAGCCCCCGACAGGCAGACGGACTTGGCGCGTGGCGTCCCACAGGTCCGGTTCAGAAGCATGGCTGCTGCACGTGTCATGTGCACGTGTGTGCGCCTGGTCACACGCGTCCTGTGTGCCCGTACACGTGTGCGCGTGGGTGCCCACATCCTGCAGCTGTGGGAGTGACCGAGATGGCCGGGGCGGAGCTCCCGTCCGAGGAGCCATCTGCACGGCAGGCGTCCTCGTCCGCTTGGACACACTTCCGTTGTTGGTGGTGATTGAAGGGCGGGTCTTCCGGGGTGGGCACGTCTCCATTTCACCCCACTCCTTGCAGCGAAGAGCCCCAGCACGTGACGGCTTTAGCATTTGGCTCCCAGGGAAGCATCGCTTACCATAACACTGTTAGAGGCATCGCCAAGTCCATGGCCTTCGGGCTCACAGTAGAGGGGCCGGTCCCCAAAGTGCGGGGTGGCGCGAGCCGGGGGTGGGGGCGGGACCAGGGGAGGGGAGAAGGGACAGGCTCTGTGAGAAGAGCAGGAGACAAGATGAAGGGGCAAGGAAGAAAATGCCCGGAAACAGTGCCCGTCGAGCGCGGCGGAACTCTGCTGGCACTGGCAGCGCGGTCCCAGACTCTGACCCGAACCAGCCGCGCACAGCTCCGAAGTAGCCGGCTGTCCTGCGGACGTTTCATCCCTCCGTGTCCTACCTTTCTTGGTGAAACCGAGTCCCCCTGAGGCCCCAGTCCCACCTGGGATTGTCTTTATGACGCTCTGGGTGTCTAGCGCAGGGAGTTCGACCCAGGAACGGCAGGCGGCGTTTTGGGTGACGCTTAGGGTCCCTTTGTTCCAGACACGCCTCGGTTCTCCCTCCCGTTCACCCCCCACCCAGGGAAGAACAGGGCTGCCTTGCCCAGGTCCGAGCCAGAAGTGGCACCTGCTGCCCGGCTGGCCTGGTGGGCCAGCGGGAGGGGGTGGAGGCCCCGGCCAGAGAGAACGCACGGGGAGGCCCCTGTTCCCACCTAAGTCATGGCTCACAGAGGTTGTTAGAGAGCAAACCCACCCTGGTTCCGCTGCGGCGGCTGGGGAACGGCCCGGGGTTCAGACCCTCAAGGCCCTGGGGACAGCGCTGCCCCAGTGGGACTCGCTGGTGTGAGGCGGCCCACTGCTTCCAGAAAGGGGAACGGGGCTTCCGGAACACGCGGTGCCCAGTTGTTCAGGACCGACAGAATGGAGTGAATCAGCGGAGACCGAGGTAAAGCGTCTCCAGGCGGAGAGTCTGGAAACCACGCCGGAGAGACGGGGAGACTGTGCAAAAGGAGCCCCCACAGAGGGTCCGTGCAGCCCCCGCAGAGGGCCAGCCGTAGGTCGGGCGCCCCGCAGCGGCACCGGGGAGGAGCAGGAGCGCCAGGCGTCCAGTCCTGCCCAGTCCTCTGCCGTGGCCCAGGCTGTCTCCAGAGGACGTGCCGGCCTGCTGTGGGGTGGGGAGAAGCCGCAGGAATAGAGGAGGAGCGTTGAGGACCCCCCTCCCCCAGCTCCGGCTCTGTGTAGGCCGAGCGGGGCAGGAGAGCGCTCCTCTCAGGGCACGTTGCTGGGCTGGGTCAGGGCCACGCAACCCGGCCCTCCAGATGGACCTGCTGAGGTGAGGACAGCACAGGTGCCACCAGAAGGAGCCTGAGACCCAGCCAGTGACACCGAAGTGCTGGTGGGCTCATCAGAGAGAGCCTGTCTTGGGGACTGTGACGTGGCTGTGCAGGGGCACTCACATTGAGATCGGCACTCAGGGTGTGGCCGGCCTAGGTTTGAAGGCCGTCTCGCTGAGCGCCAGCTGTGACCTTGAGCACATTCTCTCCTGGGCCCCCACCACCCTCGTTGGAGAGGGAAATGATCGTACCAGCCACCGGAGCGTCTGGAAGGACCCAACAGACGGTGCAGGGGAAACGCCTCGCACCAGCTGGCGCGCAGCACGCCTCGCTGAGATGTGAGGATGAACGAGGAGATATCCGGAGAGGATGGTAAAACCCGCTACACTCCTTTCCCACGAGACCCTGCCTTTTGAACACTTAGCTGCAGCCGGAGGGTATTTATCAAATATGTGAATGACACAAAATTAACATGTTGCGTATTTCATCTGGCCTCAACGAGATTGCAAGAGGCCCCAAGAGCACGTGTCTTCGCGCCCTGATTTCTCTTCAAGCGAATCATCAGCGGCGCACAGACCGGGTGTGACAGGCTCCTCACGGCAGGGCAATCGGTGCTCGGGGAGGTAGCGGCCTCGGGTGCACTGTGACCCGTCTCTGAGCAAAGTAACGGGTTCATTTAAACAAGAGCTAAGGACGTGGGGAGATAGGGCACATCTATGAGCAAGTGATGGTCGCATAACTCTGTGCACGTCCGGGTCTGAGGAAGGGGCAGAGGATGCCACGCGATGTGGAGAGCGGCTGCGCGCGGGACACCGAGGGTCCTCGTCCGTCCTCGCTCGCCCGATTCTCTGCCTCTGGTGGCCTGTCAGACATGGCGGGCCTGTCCGCACACCTCGGCCGCCGGCAGCTACGGCTACAATGGGGCAGAGAACATGGAGTCCGTGCAGTGGTCTGCGGCCGGGTCCAAAAAATTAACTCTGGGGGGCGGGGGGAAGGAAAAAGTAACTTTAAAATTATTTTGTCAGAGATTTTATGTCCATAGCCTGTGACCTCAATACGAGTCCTCAATGAGACTTAAATTCTCCAAAAGAACATTTTTAAAGCCCTAATGGTTCCCCTGGCAAGACCGAGGCCCGTCAGAACGGCCGTGCGGGCCGTGGACGCCCCCCTGGCGTGTCCCCAGCTCCTTCTTTTTTAAAAGCACTTATATAATTATTGGTCATTCAGCACCCTGACCCTGTACTCGTCATGTCCAACAGCAGAGAAGAAAACCGAGGCAGGCGAGGCAAGACCACTGACCCCCGAGGTCGCACAGCGAGGGAACTCCGGGTCCAGCGTGGATTTGGGGGTTTTCTGTCCCCTGGTCTCCGTGCCTCCCGCTCACGGCCCAGGTAAGTCACTATCTGAGTCTTCAAGTCTTACATGAATTTTAATCAGAAAACACCTTTTACTTTCTAAACAAATGCTTTCCGAGATGGTCCAGATGGGTGTCTCCTCAAACGGCGGAGAATCTCAGCTGCAGGACGGGGCCGCCACGTCTCACAAGACCCGGAACTCGGATCCGAAGTTTTCCCATCCCCCCGCCCCCACTGGGAGTTGGAGCCGGGACCCCATCTCAGCCTCCCGCTCCCCACAAAACAACCCCCTGGCTGTGACACACATCCCGGCCACACATAATCACTGTCAGGCCCCGCAGGGGGGCCCAGCCCCAGCCCTGGGGCCCCCGTCCCTGCCCACATAATCACTGTCAGGCCCCGCAGCCCACTCCTGCCAGCCCCCAGCCCCCTGCCAGCTGCCCCGGGCCCCGGGCCCATGGTGTGGGCACGTCCCAGGCTTCAGCGGGTTGGGCAGGAAACTGGAATTAGAAACATTTGTTTTCAGGGTAATATTGGAAGATGCCAATTACTTTCTGGGGAGTGAGAAATGAATGCATGTAGACCGAAACCCGCGTTGGGGTGAGCTTTAGAGCCCTACGTGTGCCCTCCGTGATGGTGCTTCTGCACCGGCAGGTATTTCTCTGTGTGCTGTGAGGCGGCAAGGTGGTAGCGTGTCATCCCACTCCTGCCGCATCCCCAGTTCCCATGTCATCTGTGTCCCCGTGGGAGAGGCTGCAGGAGCAAGGGGCCGCGGCCAGCTTGTCTTTCCTCAATGCTGGGAATTCAGAAAAAGAAGCCAGTGGAACCCAAAGGGTCCTAGGTGTCCCCATGGCAGAAGCAGGCCCTGAGGTGGTGTCGCCGGCAGGGAAGCTCTTGGCCCCAGGCGTGTCGACTGGGGTCCAGTCCCGGCCCCGCCCAGGACAGCCATCTTGACAGAGGAGCCTCTCTGAACCGTCTCGCCCTGTAGCGATAGAGCCAACCCAACAGGAGGCTGGAAGATCTGTTTGATTCTCTTTCCTGTTTCATTACTTCTTAAGGTGGGGCTTGATAGCAAGCAGACTTCATGAACGCGGGTACAGAGACCGACAGCGTCCAACCGGCACCCCTGCCGAAGCCCCCGCGGGGATGTGGGCCCCACGGCGGGTCCCCGTTGCCTGCTGAGGGCCCGCTTCCTCCTGAAGGGACTGGGGACCAGGGGAGTAAGTACCTGCATTCAGCAGGTACCCAGCGTCTAAAATGTTCATCACAGGTTCCACCAGTGTTTATAGACTGTCACCCAAGCGCGGTCCGTGTGCGGGAGCGTGTGCCAGGCCTGGTCATTTGGCTAAAACCTGCGACTCGCTAGCTGCCGCACGTGTGCAATCTCCCCATGACACTTCCCAGGAGCTGTTGACTGTGGCATTGCTTTTCTGTCTAATGGGCCCCCATCCTACCCTCAGGAGCTCAGCAAGCCACCTGTCCGTGACTCTTCCCTCCTGACCCCCAGTCACAGCCACCACGGGTGTGGGAAGGGGCAGCCGCAGGCGTGCTCGGGAGAGCAGGCCGCGGCCGCACCGCAGCTGGCTCGGATCCTAGTGTCTCTGAGGCCTGGGGGGCCACTTGGGCAAGACGGTGGCGCCTGCTCAGCACCAGCTCCCCCGTCTGTGAAGTGGGGTCAGAACCGCGTGTCCCTGGGGTTGCCATGGGGATCGAAGCGGGGGGCACGGGCGGCTGTTAGTATGTCCTCACCCGCGTCGCTGGGAGTCGCAGCTGGCGGGGCTCGGACAGACTTCCCCGGCTGCTCACTGGGCGTAACATGGCAAAAACGTGGGACAGACACCTCTGACTGGGGCTGACGCTGACCGCTGTGGGTGGGTGACCGATGCTGTGTCGTTGAAGCTTTGTAATCGTCGTTCGAACACACCCGGGGCTGGTGTGCACTCCAGACAGGCTCGAGGGGAGACGTGGCTGTGTGACGGATTCACACGGAAGTCCGAAGATGCCGATGAAATGGGCAAAGCCCAAGTCGCTCTGCACCTCATCCCCCTGATGTACTGAGGCGCCGCTGCCCCCACCCCTCCCGCTGCGCCTTTACCAGGACCACGCGTGTCCCTCCAGCAGGTCATCTCTAAAGCGCTCGGCGTGCGTGAGGAAGGGGGTCTCTGACGGAGGCTTTGGTCGCCACTCCGCACATGGGTCTGTGACGTGATCACTGTGAACTCTGAATGAGGACGGGGACCTTCAGCCCCCGAAGGGTTGTTAGGCGTGTCCGGCACAGGGTCGCCATTGTGTTGATCTCACACACGTGACATCAAAAGCAGCAGAGACCAGGTGCCATCAGATGTACAGCTTTGGAGCCCAGCTGTGAACACAGCGCACCCTCAGCCCAGGAGCCGGGGGTGGCTGTCAGGGACCCTGTCCCGGGACCCCAGGCGGGCGGGATCGCCACCCGCCACTGCTCGCCTTCAACGGTTTGGCTGCTTGTCCGCGGCGCCGGCCGTTTGCTTCCTTTTGTTGTTTGTTAGTGATTGAGTTTGGTTATGAGCAGCGGCCAGAGTCCTTGAACAATGGCTGCTTGTCGAGTTTCTTTTGTGGGCACGGCGAGTCCAAGGCTAAAAACAGGAGTGAAATATGACTTTTTTTTAATATTTGGAAGTGGAAATACTGCGTGGCTCCACTGGCATTCCTTGATGCTCCTGCAGAACGCTCCACGCAGCTGCGTCAGTGAGCGGACGCCGTCTGGGCCCACGCTGCGGGCCTTCGACGGTGGGCTCTCGGGTGCAGGCTTCGGAGGGCGCCTCTTTCTCCTTGCTCTGCTGGATCGCGGAGATTTAGTTCCTAGTGTCCGATGCTCTCCACTTAGCATCCAATGAGCAGTGTTGCTTCTTGGAAAACATGAAGTCCTTAATGAAAAGAATCCGGTTTCTGAGATTTTAAATAAATGTTGCTAACTTGTTCAAATTCGCCCTTTAAGCCCTGCAGTGAGGGAAAGCCGGGCTGTGTGGCCTGGGCCTGCTGTGCTGCGCTCCCTGGCCCATGCGGCCCGTCAGCCCTCACCGAGCGTCCCTGGGATGCGGACGGCAACGTTCCCAGGGAGGGCGAGGGGGCCGCCTGCCGCGCTGCCCTCCCGGGCACTCCAGTTCCTCGTGGGTTAACGGGCAGCCCCATAAATAAATTATGGGTGCGTTTTTAGAGCACTTTGCGAAGAACGAGAATGGCAGAAAATGTCACAAGGCTGTCACATCGTATTACAGCTCAAGCCCCTGCCACCCTCTGCGGGGAACGCTGACAAACGGCACTTTGGGTCGGTCGTGTCTTGAAACCTGTTTTGCTCATTGGCTGGTCAGAAAAGAAATGTATCCACTGCTGTTTTTCTTGCTGGGAAGCGGCGTTCTCCATCCCGTGTACGGTTCGGTTGGGAACATATTTCACAGACATAAATATCATCCATTAGGGCCTTTAAAAGTGGAGATAATATCATTTTTAATGTGGGCTCCATTATGGAGAAAGCTGCCCCGGACGGAGCCCGCCTCAGCGCCATCTGCTCCTCCGAGCGGGGTCCCTCTCCCTCCCCCGACGCGGGCGCCCCACCCCCGAACCGTAACCCTCAGGTCCCCACTGTGCGAGCCGGGGAGGTGTTTGGGCAGTTGCACAAAGGAAGTGATTTAGGACATTATGGGCCAAGAAGAGGAGGGAAAAATCAATACCCATCACCATCAGATGGAAGTCTTGTCACTACCTGTGAACTAGAACCATTTTCCCCTTGGCCCCCTTCACCACTCTTGTGAGTCCCGAAGGAGACGGAGCCCCTCCCTAAACCCGCTGCGCACTGGGCCGCAGGGAAAGTGGCCACCTGGGCGTGGCCCGAGCACCGGTCCTGCACGAGCCTCCCCCGCCGCCCCCCCCACCGCCGTTCTGCCCACGTCCAGCTCATTTATTTGCTCACGAGTGCGACCGGCCCCTGCTGTGTGCCAGGCCTCGTTCTCCAGGCCTCACGCGGCCGTTCGCTAGAGCCGAGCCTGTGCCCGATAAAGTGGGCTTTCCCCAGCTAGTTCGGACGTGAGCGTTGGCCAGCGCGCAATCGGAATGGGTTTTTAAGGCATGAAAAACAAACAGTGGCATTCACCGTGCCCGACACAGCCTGCAGCTCATCCCGCCTTCCGTTTGCGCGACACCAGGATTGTGACTCTGCAATAGCCCTTTCTGCAGACGAGCGCTCCCTCAGCCCTTGCCCTCCTGCAAGTCAAAGCATCGCATCAGGTCCCGGGGCTGGGGGCACAGAGTGAACAACCCTCGGGAGCCGTGAGACCGTCAGAGCAGGGCACTCTGGTGGGTGCAAACCGTCTGGGCGGGGGGGGGGGGGCTGTGGCCCGAGTCCATCCCTGCGAGGACAATGCGGATCCCACGGAAGGGTCCGGCAGGGCCGGTGGCGCCAGAGTGTGGCTCGGTGGGTCAGAGCAGCTCTCCCGCCTCCGGCCCCTCATCTGGGGAGAGCAGGGTGCCGGGCTGAGTGGACGGAGCAGGAACCAGGGTCCTAGGTCACACAGGGCCACACCTGGGCTCTGGGGAAGGAGGAGATTTCCCACAGCCTTGGGCCAAGGGACCCAGCCGGCCGGCTCCAGGGGGGTCACGTGGCAGCGCAGGAGCCCAGCCCTGGCGGCGGAGGACAGGTCGCTCCCCAGCCTCGCCCAAGCTTCTCTCTCGCCGCAGTATTCGCGTCCCGTCCCCCAGCCGCGCAGAGAGGAGTGTTGGCTCCACAAAGGCCGAGACGGCCGGCTGCACCAGAGGCCTTGTTGTCCCCTGCGACCTTGGCCTTCTCCAGAGATGCGGAGGAGCTGCAGGGCGCGAACGGTCCTCGCGGAAGAAAGGCACAAAGCGGCACCTCGGGGCTCCAGCCCCGCCCCGCCGCCACACGCTGCCGCAGGGAGGCCAGGCTCGGGCCTGGAGCACACGTCCGAATCTGGGGGCGCCTGCCTACGCGTTGGGAGCCCAGGGCGGTGCTGAGGGCCCTGTGGCGTCGCCCACGGCCCCCCGGACAGGCCGCACGGAAAGCAGCTGCAGAGCTGGCCGTCCAGCTGGGTCCAGTGCTTCCCCGGCACCCAGTCCCGTCCCGAGGGTCACCAAGAACCGTCTGTGCAGCCAAGCTGGACTCGCGGGCTCGAGACCTGCCCCTTGGGGCACCTCCTTCTCTCCCCTGCCAGAATCCTGGGGCCTCGGCTTCTCTGCCCAGGGAGGTGGTGTCCAGCGCTGGCGTGGGTTCCGTTCTGCCAGCCACGGAGGGTGGCCCAGCTGACGTCACCCACTGTGGAGGGCCCCTGAAGGACCCGTCCTCGGAGAGGAGCTCACAGACTTCTGTCCGCGTGCCGCTGTCAGGTGCGATGGCGCCTGCTGTCCAGTCTTAACGGGTGTGCGGGTGACAGGTTCTCACGGGAAACCTACCGCCCCGCTTTCACCCTGTACTCACACGGTGGTCGTAGCAGGGACTTAAACCTTACAATGGACCCGGTCCATTGCCCATGCCGACCCCGCGGCCAGGCAATGGGACCTGTCCCAGCAGCAGAGCCAGGAAGACTTGCGGGTGGACTGAACTCGCATCCACACGCACGGCCCCCTCCCGCGCCCAGGACTCCATTTACACCGTCTCCCTCCTGGGGGCGCCCCTGACATGACACAGCTGCCCCGCTCACAGCCCCAGACGGGCTCACGTCCTCACGAGAGGGACAGAAACCTGGCGTCGCCGCCAGCATCTTGCCCACGTGGACATCACAGTTGCTGCCCTCCGGGTCCCGGGTCTCTGGCTGGTGGGCGTTCTGCCATCGCTCCAGCACAACCCCACCGTGACGTCAGCCAGCCACCGGCATAAACGGCAGGTTATGCCAACACCCGTGCGTGCTCTGTGGGTTTAGTAGTGAACAGGGAGAGGAAAGAGGAGATACTCGGGGTGAGGTCCCCGCAAGAGGAGGGCCCTGGGGGCGGCTGCCACCCTGTGCCACCGTCTTCTCCATACAAACCCAGGTGCAGCTGCGCTTTGTGGGGTCGCAGGACCTGAGGCCAGAGGCAGCTGGAGGATGTCTCTGGACATAAATGAGTGACACTCTTGTCCAAGGAGGTCACGCGGAAAGAGCTGGAAGCAGCTCAGATCCAGGGGCGACCCATCCCACGGCGGCCCCAGCTGGGGGTAGGCAGAGCGCGAGCCCCGGACCACGTCCTTCAGCCTCCAGGAGGGGCCTGGACGCAGCTGGGGCAGCAGGAAAATGACCTTCAGACACGTGTGCCCGAGTGTCTGTGCCCAGAGCATGCCGGGGCCCCCAGGGAGAAGCCGAGCAGCGGGAAGCCAGGCTGCCCTTATCCTGGAGGCCACGCGGAGGACAGTCCCGTTCCCGCCTCTGTGCGACAAGATGCCCGATATGTTTGGCCTGCACCCTGGGCATACTGCGGGCTGGCCTGGGACAAAGCGTGTCCCCTCCGCACTCTGGGCGACCTTCCTGTGAGATGGTGGATGCTGGCTTCGTCCTTCCTGGGGAGCGAGGGCTCCCCTCAGCCGCCTCTCACTGTGGGCAGTGAGTGCCCCTCGTTACAGAGGTGAGAACACGCCGCACCCGAGGGCACGCCCAGCAGGCAGCCTCCCCCCTTTCTGGCTCTGGCCACGCCCTTGCAGTTTCCTCTGCTTGGTCATTGTCACAACGTTGACCCGGGACCGACGGGTACGTTTCGTTGACCAAAGCGGGTGGGGCCGGGGGGCAGCGAGTGGGGAGAGTGCCGTCCTCACGCATACAGGACAGCGAGCTTCTCCAAACGTGGCCCTGGTCCCGAGAACTGAGCCCCAGCTGCCGTGCGAATCGCCGGCTTCCCGGCAATGGGGTCGACCCCTCCTGCCCCCTCCCCACCCACCCTGTGGGCCCCATGGGCCCCGATTCCAGCGCTGGCCTCACGTTTCGGGAAATTAGCGCTGAGAGAAGCACTGTCGCGAGGGACGTTGGCCTCGAGCACTTGAGCAAGCGAGGCCCTGCTGCAAAGGAAGGAAGGGGGCTTGGAACCGGCTGACGCGGCGGGCCTCCTGGGCCGGTTCGGGCCCCTGGACGGCGCTGTCTCGCAATAGCTCTGTTCATCGATGGAATAGAACTGAGCCGGTTCAGCAGCACGGGCTGGGCCGGAGTCGACTCCACGCGGGTCAGAGCCCCTGTGCTAGAAAGAGGCGTCCCTGGGGAATCCGACCTGCAGCCTCCTCGCCCCTGCGTGGAGCCCGGAGCCGAGGGGTCCCTCGCTGGCTTCGAGGCCCTGAGCCGATCGTGCCCTTTATTGGAGCCTCGGGGCTTCTCATCTGCCCTCTTTATCCCCCCTAGGGTGTCTGTGGCTTTTTATTGGCTGCAATTCGCACAGTAGTCTGAAACTTTGAAGCCTCGTGGGCCTTGCCCTGGGTCTGCTAGATATGAAGCCATCGGACACTGAAACCCGCAGCCGAGGGCCTGCGGACCAGAGGTTCGGGCTGCATGGGGACTGTGCCAAGGAGCTGGAGCACTGCTGGGGTGGCAGATCCCCTTGAGAGGTGCACGGAGGGGCGTTCTACAGGGAGCAGCTCAGCTGAACTGACCGACCAGGCAGTTAACATTTGCAATTCGTTCCACGTGGGAACCCGCTCAGGACTGAGTTCCACCTGGACCGGGGCTGCTGACCAGACCTGGACCTCAAGGGGAAAGAGTTCTGAGTCCAGGTCACCTGGGCGTCACCTGGGCGTCACCTGGACGCACAGGCTTCCTCGGCACTCACGGAAGTCTGGACCTCGGTATTGCACATGCCGGGGTGGGCCTGTGTGTTCCGTCCCCGGAAGCGAGGCCACACACTTTGTCTGATGCTGGGGTTCAGGGGTCCGGAGCTGGAGGCGCCACCACACAGGCCGGCAGCCTTGACAGAGTCTTGGCCAACTTACCAAGTTCCCTACTTCCCTGTTTCTAAAGATGGAGAGTCTGAAAATAGTACCTGTCGGTTCTTCCGAAAAGCCATTGTCCCGAGCTCAGGCGGGAGAGGAGTGCGTGTTTGAGTCAGGACGGGCCGGGAGGACACAGGGAGGCTGACCTCCCCGCCCCCTCCCTTTCAGAGATGACGTGGCACTTCCCGCTCTGAGCAGCCTGAGCTGTGTCCCAGGAAGTCCTGCCAGACCAGCGCCCCACGCCCCCGGGGCACTTCCCTGTCTGTAGTTCCCACCCAGGTGGTTCGAGAACACACACATCCCCGCAGCCTGAGCCACACGCGGGTCCTTCCCACCGCTCCCTGCGCTGCTCTCGGGCGCTAAGTGGAGCTTTAAATCCCGGGGATCAGCGCGTAGACAAACTAAGTAGCATTTGAGGGCACGACTTCCCTCCATCTCCTTTCATCTCTGGGGATCGCGAAGCCCCGCTTCCCCTTCCTGAGAACCGGGCAGAGAGCGGAGCCCTGGCTGTGTCGCAGGGGAGGAGACAGCGGCAATTACAGCCCGGAATAATCCCAGTAAACAATTATTTGACAGATTATGAGTATACGTAGACCCTCCACTTGCCCATCATAAGCTCAGCCAAGTGCCAGCATCTGCAGTCGGGAAACAGACAGTGGAAGACAGGCAGGAGTTCAAATAAATAAAAATAATCATTTTCTTTCTCAGCGGCAAAGAGTTCAGTAAATACATGGGAACGGTGAGACGCTCCTACGAAAAACATTAATTAAGTGAACTCTTCGCTGGAGGGGGGGTGGGAAACCAGGCGACGGAGGAGCAAGCCTGCGTCCCGGGGACCCGGCAGCCTTTCCTGAAGGACACACGTCGCCACCGGCTTGGAGGGCTGTGCCAGGCTTCCTCCTGGGAAGGTCCTGGGTCCCCCAGACGGCAGGCGCCTGATGACAGAAGGGACGCCGGGGCTGGTAGAATGTCCCAAGGGAGACGGCCAGGAAGGGGCCCTGTGTCCGTGCGGACGCGGGTCCCTAAGAGCACGTGGAGTCGCACGGGGGCCCCCGCTCCCTGAAACACCATCGGGAGCTATTCCTCTAATAAAGCGCTTTTCCCATGGAAGAAAAAATTCCTTTCTCTTAACATTATAGCCGACCCTCCTTTCTCCCCAGTTTGACATTTGTCTTCCCCTCCTCCCCCAAAGGGGTGCTCCTGGGGCCTGAACTGGGCTCGGACGCTGCTCTCTTAGGTGTCATTTCAGTCCCTGCTTTGGGCTGAGGTGGCAAGCTAGAGTGTGAGGGCCGATTCATAGCTTCCTTGCATTAACGCGCTTCGGCGTTTGCCGGGTCGGTGCGTGGTGGGGGTCTGTGGGAGATGCCTGCCGGGGGCCACGCAGCCCCGTCCGCGCTGGGTCCTGTCTCTCTCCAGGGCCTGGTACATGTTTCTGAAGCTCCCTGCGCTGCTAACAGCAGCCACACGTGTTGCTTTCACGGCGGTTTCGGCCCTTGTCACTGACACTTCAGTCAGACAGGAACTGACTGAAAAATACAGTCCCTGCAGGAACTTGTAAATCGGCATTTTGCTTTGCTGTTGCGATGCTGAAAAGCCTTGGTCCTTCTCTCTCCTGGAGCTAAGGAGACATTTCATAAACCCGCCCCATTTTGAGTGACCCAACCAGTCTCCATGCCCAGGACTTCACGTGTCCCTGTCAGTCTTTGCTCTTTCCTTTCAGAAAGCCCTACGCATCCCTCCCAGAACCCGTGGCTGAAGTTGGGGGGATCTGAGCTCCCCACAGTCAGGATCCATGTGGTTCGGGCGCATCACCACGTGCGGCAGCTCCCGGCACATACACAGCACTCAGTGGTCCTGCCACCACCCTGAGTCCCACCTGTGACCCCCGCACTTGCCAGGAGTCACCCGAGCCCTCTGGCATTGCCGAGGGAAAGGCAAGACTGTGTCTGATGAATGGACACAGGAAGGAGCCATAAACTACCCCCGTGACGCGACCCCTTGGCTAGTTTTACAGCATCCTGTGGTGTTCGGTGTTCAGGAGTATTTACACCACGGAAATGGGCAAATGCTACAGATCAGCCCCTTCCTCACCCCGAGAACCGTCTCACCTGCACATCTTGGCCTCAGGTATGCTGAAGATCTCAGGCCACGCCGCACCTGCCCCTGATGCCAGCAGCGCCTGGTGTGACGTCTCGAAGGGCGTGATTCGATCTGTGCAGCATGCACGTACAAATGTGTTGTGTAACGACAGGCCTGCCATTTATTCTTGAAATACCAGCATCTCTCTCAGCCAGCTTCCCACGGGCATTAACTCTGGGGTGACAGGTGATGGGTGGTGGCCTTTCATCGTTTGCATTTCCGAGGGCCTCCGTGCCCACTGTGAATCCACATGCCCGCATCTGACTTTGCTCTTTGGCCTTGAATGGGTAACACACATTTTCTAGAGACAGCCCAGGAGGATGGGGTTCAGCATCCTGTGTGCTTGAGGGTCAGGGGCCCCGAGGACTAATGGAGAGTTATTTCATGTTCTTTGAGAATTCTTGGGGTTCCTTAACATTCTCTAATTTTGTTCATTAGATCCAATTAATTAGAGCCAGTCAGTTCTCATTCTCGTCCCTACATCATCCAGATATTTCAAACAGATGCATTTTTTTTAACCTAAAGCTCCTGGTTCGGCTCCCCTTGCCCGCAGGTGTCATTCTTGCTCAGACCTTGCTTGGGTCGTTTCTCCTGTCCTGCCCCTTCCAGACCGTTTTCTGGGGTGACTCCCCATGAGAGAGGAGCTCCCCAGGGCTGCTTGATGTCTTGTGTTTGAGGAAATTCTCCTCTTCATAATTTTAGGTTGGTTAAAGGGAAAACCACTGTTTTCTATTTATAACTCCACGGCTCCCCAGCTTATGAAAATGTGCCTGATCAAATGAATGTCACCGTGGGACCAGCTGCCAACCCCAGGCCAGAGACGCCCGATGGAGGAAGAAGCAGTTGGAGACGCTGCTTGAGGGGTCGGGTCACCAGGCAAGGCCCTGGAGACACGTGGGCACCCACGCCCCCTCCCACCCCACCCCTCTGCCCCCGGCTTCTGGACGGCTGTCCTGCGCGGGGCGGCTGTAAATGGCCCGCCCCTAAGGAAACTAGTGCACGAGATTAATGGTCTGAGGTGAGAACATGATGTCCCTGAGCGGGTCTGCACGCAGGACCCAGACGAGGCATGTGTGAGCTGCAGTGGCCTGTAGTGACCTGTGACTAAGCCAGGGGTCTCAGCCTTGGCCAGAGAGGTGGCACTGGCCTTGACTCTGCCCACATGACGTTGCAACAGCCTGGAAAGGGGGCAGACAGCAAGGGGACAGAGTCTGCCATCAACACTAAGATGCAAAGGACTACAGCCGTAAAGGGGGGGCCTCACTCACCTACAAACAGGAAGTTTCAGGAAGAAACAAAACCCACAGTGCAGACATGTGCCCTGCAGCCCCCTCTTCCTCAGCAGAGGAGGGTACAACAAAGGAACCGTCACCACTGTGCGGTGCAGGTGGGGGCATTCGTGCACATGGCCCGGAGGAGAGGGGCAGACTGGGGACCGGTGGCTTGAGCGGGGGGTGGCCTGAAGTCCCCATGCGCCACTGTGTGGGAGGCTGGACAGTCACATCCATGTGGCTCTTTTGTATAAATCACTTGACATTCATGACAAGACTTAACAGCCACCTACACGCTACCGAGCAGATGAGAACACCGTCTCCAGCGACATCAGTTCCCTGCCACCCCCTCCAGGTGGTGGAAGGGACAGGGAAAGGCGGCCGGTCACCGAAGGAACGCGGAAGAAACAGAGGCCCGGGCACAGACTTAGCTTGACATCGAGCGTTCGACGTCGGCCGGCGAGGAGCGAGGACCGGGAGCCCCTGGAGCGGGGCGAGACCTGGCGCGTGCAGCATCCCGTCTCGGGGCGCGTGCAGCGTCCCGTGGCTTTGTAAGTTGCCTGCGGCCTGCTGCAGGTGGTGTGGATGGAAACGGAGGCCTTGTGCCGTGTCTCGCCCTCATCCGTTTTGCCCAGCACGTCCTCAAACAGGGATTCTGGTATTTCGTTTGCAGCCAGATGACCCGAGGAGCTTGTCGAAGCGGCAGCGGCTCAGGACGCATCGGGGCGTCTGGTCGGCAAGGGTCTGGCAGCCCCGGCACCTGCGTTTTCATCCGGGCGTGGGGACGTCAGGGACGAGAGGCCCGCCCGGGGGAGCACAGCCCTGGAGCTCAGGCGTGTGAGGCGGCTGCGTCAGGGAGCTGGGCGGCCCTTCCGAGCCTCCCAGAGCAGGAGCGAGGGGCCGGGCCACTCGAAGGTCCCGCAGCGACTGGTCACGGGACGCAGGGCGGCTCCTCCTGGAGGGAGGTGTGACCTCGGCAGGGCGGCTGTCTTCACTAAGACCGTGGACGGTGGCGGCGGTCTCTGGGTGGCGTCCTCAACAAACTGCGACCGGGGCCTTTGGGGTCGGCCGGGCGCACTCAGCACCCACCTTAGCCAGTGGGTTCCGTACCGGACGCCTGCCCGGGCTGGGGGCTCCTTCCCCTCCTCAGCTTCTCTCAGGCTTGTGCTTCCTTTTTAAAGTTTTTCAGTCACAGTTGACACTTTGTATTATATTAGTCCAGGTGTACAGCGTAGTGGTGGGACACACGCCTCGTGAAGCAGTCACTCTGACAGGCCCGGTGCCCGCATGACACCACACACAGTTATCGCAGTGTCATCGGCTGCGTTCCTGTGCTGGACTTCACATCCCGTGGCTGTCTCCGGAGCTGGCGGTCCGCTCTTCCCAGTCCCTCCTCCTTTCCCGCTCCTCTCCCCAAACCCCCTCCCACCTGGCACCCGTCACATCCCTCTCCGGGGTGTTCACCTGAAGAAATCGGAAACACTGATTCAAAAAGACACAGGCACCCCTGTGCCCACCGCAGCATTTTTTGCCATGGTCAGGACATGGAAGCTGCCAAGTGTCCGTCGGTAGGTGAGCACGGTGGTACCTTTACACGGCGGAATACTGCGTGGCCGTAAAAAAGGAAATCTTACCCTTTGCGACAGCCTGGATGGACCTAGGGGGTATTATACTGAGATGTCAGACAGAGAAAGACAAGTACCGTAGGATTTCACTTAAGTGTGGAGTCCCATGAATGAAACAACAAAACAGAAACAGACTCTCAGGTATACACTCATGTTTTCTTAAAACCCAACCCTCCCGTCCCCCTGCCACTCCTCTTTGCACCGTCTCCTTCGCTGGGTCAACTGCAAAGAAGTGTCCCTGTTTCTCCTGCAACACGCTCCGATCGGGAGAGACTGAAGACGCCTCCCCGCTGACCCCGCTGTTCTTGTGTGTTTTCTCAAGTAAAGGGCGCAGTCAGGAGGGTGCGCACCCAAATTCCAGGTTCACAGGTGAAAGCCTGGTTTCTCCGAGAGTTTCACCAGGAGCAAGGAGATGCTCCCTCAAAAGACCGCGGGACGTGGGCTGATCCTGCCCTTCTGAACAGATGGGGACGTGGGGACGGTGAGCATGGCTCTTGGACTCACTGTGGTCCCAGCCGAGGCCCTTGGTGAGGTGCTGGCTCCCGTCAGGCGTAGGGCGTCCCGATGGGCGTGCGCAGGGGAGGCCGAGGGCTAGTAACCCGCAGGGCGCCAGTTGGGAAGACGCGCGAACCAGGCTACAGAGCGATGACCCGTGTCAGCGATGACGCACCCCGCGCACATCCGCGGGGCTGCCCAGTGCCCTTCAACATCGCGTGTTCAGTCCCACGTCAGCTCCCCAGCGTCGCCTGAATGCCGGCTGCAGCGTGGGCATGGTCAGGGCCGGAATCAGCCCAGGAAAGGCTGAACCTGTGCTGCGGAAGCAGCGGGGATGGGAGTCCCCGACGGCAGGGCCCCCCCCCAGAGAGCACAGAGCCACGCGCACCCCGGCCAGGGACCGGTGCTGCCTAGGCGGTGAAGGCGGCCCTTCCTTTTGTAGGCTTCCCTCTGTCTTAGAGCGTGGGGACCATGCGGTGTTTACTGATGTGTTTACTCTGTCGATGACGTGACAAGGTGGCCAGGGCTTAAGTGACTTCCTACCTGACTCATCCTTCACACAAGGACCAACGGCATGACGATACCTGGTGTGCTGACCCCACGCACAAGGCCACCCTCTTAATGAGACTGGGTGGCACACCCCCCAGAGCTGTTGGTGAGACGCCACTCCCTGTGGCCACAGCAAGTTTAGGCCAAAGTCAAGTTCCTACAGGTCAGAGCATGTGGGGACCGGACTCTGGTAACCCCGACCAGGCACTCAGCATTTGCGACCTTGTATTGTTACTTCCTTTTAAAGACATACCTCCTGTACCCTCAGCTGTACCTTCCATCCGAAGGGGCAGAAGGGCGGGCTGGGACCCCCACCCAGATCAGCACTTGTACCGAGTGGGGGCCTGGGACAGGTGTCGACGGTGCATGGCCCTCGCGGACTGAGCCACGTGTCTTAGTAACCGACCCACACACCAGCCATGTGGTTAATGATTGTGACAACTGATACGGTGGGAGGGGGGCAGCTGGGACATTTCACCTGAGAGACCGGCGGTCTCCATGGGCGACTGCCCCAGTGGGCACAGTTCATCTGTAGGAGCCACATGTGTGTTTTCAACATTTCTCATGAAAAACCAAGAGAAGAAAGTATGAAGCGGGCAGTTACATGTGTGCACACACCTGCATCGCACATGTGCATGTGTGTGCAAGCATGTATGTGCATGTGTGTCCACGTGCGCAAGTTTACCCATGTGCACACATGTGCCTGTCTTGTACATGTGTGTGCATGTGCCTATTTGCAGCTGCGCGCACACACATTTTGTGCGTGTGTGTTGGTGTGTGTGGTTGTATGCCTGTGTGTGTGCGCGTGGGCAGGAGCACGCCCGCCTCTACCGTGGTTTCACCACCTTCACAGCCCAGTTTGCTCAGCTCGGGCGTCGGCTCTGGTCAAGCCCCCGGTGTTTCAGAAGTTTCCCCTCTGGCTCTCCGGCTCCTGCCCGGGCCCAGCCGCATGCGCCCGCCAGCAGCAAGGCTGCCGGGGAGACCGCGTCCGCGGTGCTCCCTGCCCACGGCGGCCCGAGGCCTCCGGGCCGAAGGAGCGAGATTAGCGCCTTCTTGACAGAATTTAATAATATGGTTTTATAATATTTAATTTTGTTCACAAAGTGTCTCTCAGTGGGAAGCCTTTTTTTCTTTACTTACCTAAACGTTATTACTTTAAAACAAGTTCCTGGCACAGAGAATTTATTATGCCGACTTGTGATCTGACTCCTACAGGCCTTGTGGGGGGAGGGGTTAACTCCAAGCTCATTTGGACATTCGACCCACTTGACAAACCAAGTGGTCAGACTGCTGCAAAGCCCGTCTCATTTGGAGGACAGCGGGACGCCACCAGCTAGGTGGGCACGTCATCTTCCCATGGTTCCGAATGTGATTGCCAATTGCGGTCCCACTTGGAGCCCAGCACTGATCTCGGTGAACTAGCCGGTCTCCTTACCACCCCAGGTGATGACTTCCCACCATCCATTAGGGGTGCCTGGGGGTGACAAGGCTGAGGGTGACCATTCACAGAGACGACAGCGAGCAGTTGCGCATGCCCCGAGTGGCCGCGGGCAAATTTCAAAGCGCCAGCCAGTAGCGTTTAAAAACGACAGCGTTTGGTGCTCCACATGGACTGTCCTCAGAGCAGCGATGCTCAAGGAGAAAGCGACTTCTGGACCCCCGATGGCGCGTGTCCTGACTCCTGCACACCTGTCCCACCGGCTTTCTCGGGTGCCCAGTGACTGTCCTGGACATGGGTGGGCGATGCTGGGGGGCCCAGGCTGATCATTTTGGAGGAAAGACTCCTGCGAAGGGGTCGGAGTTGGCTCCCCTCAGGACATAACCATCTGGACCGGCAGCACCGGTAGCCGGCGCCAGGGGTCTCTGTGGGTCCCACCCCTGCGCTCCCCTCCCTCCTTTTCCCAAAACAGCGCCCACTCAGAGCGCTGCCCTCCTCGAGCTACTGCAGGCTCACCTCTGCCTGGCGGCGTGGTCCTTAGCGGATCTGTCCCATCAGCTCGGATGCGGATGCTTTTGGAAAACCGGAAACGTCATATCTGGGACTGTGGGGCATTTCCCTTCATCAACAGATCTGAGCGGAGTTCCTGGTTCCAAGTCTGTGTTTTCCTGGGAAACATTTAACCTGCCACCAGACGGGCTCCTGGTCTGTGTCGGTAACATCCAGCCAGGACGCGACCGGTCGGCAGGCGGTAAAGACTTTGGCTGCGGCCAGGGGGCCGCCCAGGTGAGGCCTGAGCCTAGCGACCCCGTCTTCCGCCCCAGCACGGCACAGGAGCCACCCCCCGGTGACCATCCACTCGGCCGCTAACGTTGCCAAAACCACGCTATTTTCAGAATATGGCGACGCCACCGACTGCGTCACGGGAGGCAACACAGCTGGTACTTTTATTACCACCATTTATGACTCAAAAGACCTCTAACGTTGAGTAGCACCTTACAGTTAACAGAAGACTTCTAAGTAATCATCTCTGAGTGTCCTAGGGGACTGCAGAGGTGTCCTGGAGTTTGGGGCGATGGGGTCCACCGGGCAGGGCTCTCGAGGATCCCGTCCTCTCCGTCCCGGGCCGACCTGCTTCACGTGTTGGGCTTTTTACAAGATTTCTTCCGAAGAGGGTGGGTGCCTCGACCACGCCAGCCTTCACAGTTTGCCTGGGGACCGGGCACAAGCCTCCACGTCCGCCGAGCTCGGTGTCTCTCAGCCGTCGGGGCCCCAGTGGCTTCTCCACGCCGTCCTGTACTTTTCCAGTGCGCTCACCCGGGGACCCTGCGGAGTCGCCTGCGACACCACCGTACCGGTTGTTTCCGAGCTCGTGCAAGCAGGCCGGCCAGCCCGCCAGGGTGCGCGAGGGGGACAGAGAAGAGCAGAGGGGCGCTGACGGGTGTCCCTAGGGCGGGGCAGGCGTTGTCCGTGTAACAGGGCTTCGTTCGACCTCCGCATCGGCGCCCGGAGCAGGCGAGGGGCCGCCGCGTGAAGGTCGGGCTGTGTCTCACCGACTTCCCCCACCCTCAGCGACTCCTCGCGGAAACCCCGCCAAGAGGCCTTCGGCAGCAGTCCTTCGGTCCTTCGTTAGAGTGAGTCGCTGCCTTGCAGTCCGGGGCGGGGGAGAGGGCAGCGGGGTCTCCGACGTAACACGACCTCTCTGGGTCAGCACTCTCTGCATTTCTGGGCTTTTCCTCCTGGGACGAAGGCTGCAATGAACATTCTAGAATGCGTGTCCTTTACATGCCAAAGGTTTTATTCTGTTTTATGAGGGGTTTTCAGGGAGGATTTCCAAGCGAAAGGGTAAATACATTTTTAGTTTTAATAGATGTTGCCACATTGCCTCCTCTTTCTCCCCAAATCAGAAACACTGTAATTCCTCTAAGAACATATGAGTACTCTCCTCCTCTCAGGACTGCTGATTCCAAGTTTTTGCCAGGCTAGTGGGTGTAAAGGATACTTACTGTCATTTAAATGAATATTTCCTCACCATTAATTTTTGGCCACTTGAACCTGCTGTTTTGCGAATTGCCTATTCATAGCTCTAAACATTTTCCTGTTGGTTGGTCTTTATCTTTTACTTAACTTTTAAATTTTATTTTAACTGTATTTATCACAGCTCATTTTAAACTTTATATTAGCTCATTGTCAACTGAGGATGACGATATATGTATTTTTTAGATTCCGAGCGGTCGCTCTTTCCAATACCGTTCCAATAAACCTCAACACTCAACATTTCACATGTCGTGGCCTGGATTTTCTTGTCAGAGTTCTGTGTCTTCCGTTGAATTTCCTTGCTCTTCTAGAACTTGGTTCTCACCTGGGACTCTATCAAGCCCTCTCGGCTCCTTCACGCGACAGCCCGCGCGTCGGTGCCGTTTATCAGACAGTTGTCGCCCGCCCGCTGGTCCGCACTGGCAGCTCCGCCGCAGACCAGCTCCCCGCCGCACTGCGATGCGTTTTGGGGTCCGCCGTTCAGCCCCGCCCTCCCCGAACACTGGGGTCCGCTTCAGGAGCCCGTGCCGTGTGGCTAGCCAGACGCGCAGGGGCGCCCCCACCGCCTGACTCTCAGAACTTTCTGGACTGCTCTTGGAGACTTGGTCTTCATCTAAACGCGAATGGTATTCTCACCAATTGAAAACTTTGCCTTCTACTTGGAATTACTTTAAATTGCATTGAATTAATTTTAGGAGATAATTGTCACTTTTATGATAATAAATCTCCTCACCTGAGAGCATGATGATTGAGTTACGGGTCCAGATTTGGTTTTGCGTCATTTTGTAAGACTTTATAGATTCCGTCTGACAGGTGTGCCTTTCTTATGAACTTTATCCCTACGTATTTTATAGTCTTTGTCACTATTGTGACTGTAGCTTTTTTCCCCTTTTATTCTTACTTTCATTTTTCAGTTCTTACTGCTTGAGAAAAACCATTGATTTTTGTATATTTACATATACGTGCCAAGTTACTAAGTTTTAAAATAAATTGCAGTAGTTTTTAAAAACAGGCTCTTTGGCTACCCAGTAGATGAACCGCCCTCCGTGGGCAGATATGCCCCGTTTTCATGTGTCCCAGTGTTTAGACGCTTTATTCACTGTACTGTCTTAGCGAGTTCACTCTACACCTCTAAGAGAGTGTTAATGTAGCTGCTATGACGGGCATCACTTTCTTGCTCCTGATTTTAATTTAAATGATTTTAGCCCCGACCAGTTGGCTCAGCTGGTGGGAGTGTCATCCCAACGCATGACGGTTCTGGGTCTGAGCCCCAGTCAGGGCGCGTCGGGAATCAGCCCGGGGTGCAGCGGCGGGTGGGAGAGCGGACCTCTCACTCTCGCTCTCGCTCTCTCGCTCCCTCCCTTCCTCAATCAGTAAAAAATTTTTAAAGGAATTTACCATTTGCCCATTTAGGAGAATATTTGCTTTTGGATTTTGTTAAATAATCTATATTTATATTTTTCCTCCGTCCTACTTTACAGGGGGTTTTCATGAGTTTTTATGACCGCGGTGCAGTCAGACACCCCTTCACTGTCTGTTGACATGGGTGACCTGTGGTTGACCTGTGGGCGGGGGCCCTGCACAGAGCCCTCTCTCTGGAGGTGTTCCCGTGTTCTGCGCCACATGGCGTGCCCTTCCCTTAATGTCAGACCACTATTTTATTTAAAATTTTTGCATTTATTTTTAAGCAAGGTCAGCCTACAGGTGTCTGTATTCTCTGTATTGAGTTTTGGTGTTAAAAGGTTCTCTGCCTTCATAAAATGAGTATTCTCTGTTCTGAAATAGTTTAAATAACAACATCACGCCCTTGTCAAATCTCCGTCAGCCCCGCTATGGGGCTTCGTGGTGGTTCCTACGTTCTGTGACCAGAATACGGCCTGGAGCCTGGGCAGCGGGCGCCGGCCCACCAAGACACAGTCGCAGGGCCCGTCTTCGGTCTTGCCTGGTTCGCCATGGGCGTCCTCCCAGGAGAAAACCGCCGTACCTGTTAGGCTGCCCTCAGACCCCGTCTTCAAACCAAGCGGAACTTGGGTCCCGTGAAAATTATTTTTTAATGAACCTGCGGCGCCCCCAAAATACCACAAGGGGAGCCACCCTCCGTAGGCTGGTGACTCCAGCTGCTGGACGTTTAGGTGTCTGTCAGCCTTTATTGGCGGTGATCTGCTCAGAGAGGGAAGGGGGGAGAACAGGGAGGTCATTGGTTATTATTCCTGCTGTACGCCCAACATTTGCGGTTTTTAAGGTGATGTTAAATTTGACGGTTCCGCCGTGGTGGTTTTATTAAAGTGCCCCACAGTCCGTATACTTTTCAGTTACGGCCATTTCTGTCCGAGCCTCCCACTGTGTCTTCAGTTCCGTCGGTCTCAGCTTTCCCCCCAACAGTGCGGAGGCCAAGCGCCGTGCACTCACCCCCGCGCCCACCGCCGGGGGGCTGCTGCCCACAGTGACGCGCTCCCTTTCCGGCTCAGCGGCCTCCCCAGCCCGCCCAGGGCCAGCCCTCAGAAAATGGCTCGGCGAGGCCTGGCTTCTGGGCGCTCCTGCTGGGTGTTGCGAGTTGTGAGCAGATGGGGAGACAGAAAAGTGTGTCGAGAGGGTTCAGGTGTAATTGGGATGAGTGACCTTCTCTCACGATCGGACGCACGGACACACGGGGCCACTAGCGAGGCTGCAAAGGCCAGGCCTCAGCCCTGCTGAGTCTGACGGACGTAACGGCCCAGAAACAACCACGCGCAGACGCGTGAAGGGTGGGGAGGGAGGCCTGCGCCGGGGGCGGGTGTCTTGGCGAGGCTGCCCCACTGCGCTGTGAGCGAACACAGGGGCCGAGGTTGGAGGGTCAGAGGAAGACGGGGACTGTGGTCGCAGGGCATGAGGAAGGTTAGCGTCTGCTTTTCTAGCCACGTGTCGTCTCCGCCTCTGGCCGCTGTGTGCTCCCTCCTGGCTCCCAAAGTGACGTGTGAATCCCACCTATAAGCACGAAACTCTGAGTGGTGAAGGGCGGCCACTGGCGACCCCCCCGACCCGGCCACTGGGCACCTGGGCACGGCTCTGGGTCCGTGCGACTGGCTCCTGGTGGCCACACTGTCCTGTCGATAACCACGTGAGTTACCGACTTATGAGATCCAAACCCAGCAGTTTTCTCCGTGCCACCGACGGCGGCCACATGACACAAAACGGAGCAGAGGAACTGGGCACGTTGTCAGCCCCGAAGCCAGCAGCGCATCAGCTCGGAGAACCATGGGCGCCGGCAGCTGTCCGGCGCACAGGAGACCGACGGCCGTGACAGCACGTTTTGAGTCCACAGTCTGGACACTTGGGAAATCCATAGTCCCGTCTTGCAACTGCTGTGCGGCCTGACGGTGGCCTTCTCCAACACGCCAGTGGCAGCCAGGGCTGTGAGGCCACACTCGTCTCCAGAGCCGTGGCCCCGGACAAGCCAGGAGGTGGCCTGGCCGAGACTCCGGGCAGATGGCAGTTTGCGTCATCGTCCACCTTTGCCCCGTCAGTTCCGGCCCCTTCTGCTGGGCCCTGCAGGCCCGGGAACGCCAACACCGCCCAGAACCTCCCTTGCCCCTTGTTCTGGACCGAGTTGCCCTCCTCCAGGTGCCATGTCCACGGAGCCATGGCAGGAAACGGCACTGCTGGTTTCTGGTGAAACCCTTTCCTGAGGGTCTTGCCCTTGAGGGAAGAACTTCTGGAAATGTCTGCACCTCAACCCCAGGGCCCAGTCCCCTGGGCTGGGCATCCGCAGAGGGCTGAGCGGTCACCAGGGAAGGTGCTTTCGTCTTGGGTCATCGTCCTGGATGTCACCAGTGTTGAGAGGATCACCCACCCCACCTCTGTGGAAGACCCTGCCCGGGGAGCTGGCGTCTCATCCCGGCGCCACTGCCATACCCACGGGACGTTTGGAAATCCTTTTAGACGCCAACGTCAACGTGGGTAGAGGTTCCTGTGAAGATTTTCACAGCAGCAGATACCAACGCTTTAACGCTGGAAGGGAGTTTTGGAAAAGGTGAAGAGCCCTGGGGACGGAAGTTTCCCGAAGGCTGCCGGAGGGCGGGCTGGATGGCTCTGGTAGGGGTTAATGCAGGACATGACTATGAATGGTGTTTCTTTTTTACTTTTATTTTACTATTTTAATCCTTACCTGAGGGTGCAATTTTATTTATACGAGAGGGAGAGAGAGAAGCACCTATCGGTTTGGCTCCCACACGTGCCCTGGTCGGGGATCGAACCTGAAACCTGGGCACGTGCCCCCACCGGCTGAGCCACCAGCCAGGGCTACGCAGTGTCCGGCGATGGCCCCGGAGCGCGCCCTCCCGGAGAGGACGTTGTGGGGCCAACTGTAGAGCCTTCTGAGACACTTTCTGCCCCGAAAGCTCGAGGTCCTCATGGGCTCAAGCCGTCCTTGTCCGTCAAGGCTGCTTGGCCCGGTGTCTCTGTCACCAGAGGAAAGGCTGTGACGTCGTGAGGCCCCGGGGGCTTTGCACTGGTTCTGTACCTCCTGGCTCAGGGAGACGAGGAGGGCAGCCACCACTGCCCCACCCGAGCCTGGTCACCGCCTCACAGACAGACGCCAGGCACAGCTCTGTCCCTTCATGAGAACGGTGACTGAGCAACTGGATCCACCCAGACCAGGCTGGACACCCCAGTGTCGTCTGACACGGACCCTCGGACGGGTCCCCGCTGTGTGACAGAGGCAGGGCATCGGGGGAGGTGGTAACGTCAGACCCACGACTCGCCCTGCGAGCCTCGGCGCCCCGGGCCCCTCCCAGGGCCTGTGTCCAGCCCGCCGCCACCTGGCCGACACCCGGGAACTGCACTGCCAGTGTCAGTGCCCTTGGCCTCGCGTGGGTCTGGCCCAGGCAGACCCTGGACGGCAGGAGGGAGAGGAGGCCAGCTGCCCTCCCCTCGCGGCGTCCTCGGCTCCTGTTCCTCCTGGATGACCCTGACGCTGGGCCCTGGAGCTACCGCCTCCTTCCGTCGTCCACCCCACCCGACGGGCAGCACCCGCTGCCGCCCACCCCAGGGTCGCCTCCCCTCCCGTTTGCCTTCTCGGCACGGCGCCCACTTTATGAGCATCGCCCTGTGTGAATTTCCTGCTCTCGGAGGACCTGGCGCGACTCCGTTCACCTGAGTGGTGCAGGCGAGGCCGGCCCCCGCCTGCCCACGGGTTGCCATGGAGAGCGAGCACCCTGGCGTGGCCTGCGTGCACGGCGGGCGTTCCGGGCACTTGGCTGGGAGCCCCCGGCCCGCCAGGACCCGACCGGGCTGGGCGAGGATGCGGCCGGAGGGAGCCGCGTGCCTGCTGCCGCGGTCCTCGTTGTTGTGTTGAGAATTCAAACGCCAGCTTCGCTTCCACCCGCTCCCCCCTCAACCCGCTGCCCGCCTCCCGCCCCCCGCTGTCCCTCAGCTCTGCTGGCAGGGACCCCGGAGGACGAGCTGTCCTCATAACGGGGTATTGGAGCCGTGCGCGCAGGCCGGCAGAGCTGACCCCCAAGGCGAGCTCCTTCCCCGGAGACACAGCCGTCCCCGCGACAGCCTCCCGCGTCTGAGGACAAACGCCCTCCCTTTCTCTTCCTTTTCTCCTTTTTCTTCTCTCCTTCGCCTCTCTTCTCCCCCTCCCCCGCCCGTCCTGTGGCCTTAGCGCTCCAGGTCAGAGCCCGGCAGAAGGAGGGGACCGTGCGTCTCCACCCGCCCTCAAAGCAGAGACAAGGACAGGTCTGCAGTCCCCTGTCTGCGCACAAAGGAAAAGGTAGCGGACCTCGTTCTCTTTCAAGAAACCTGGCAGCCGCCGCACCCCCCCATCTTAGAATTCGACACTGACACCCGCCACGAAACCGGCAGCAAAGCCAGCGCCGGCCCCGCAATCCACACTCCCTAATTGCTAATGTTTCCTTTCTGATCGCTAGAAAGGCTGTGCACATTAAATAAAAGGAGATTTAATTTCTCGTTTCAATACAGCTGCTGGGAGTCGGACGAACCGCACAGCTGTCCCAGGGCTGGCACGGGGCCACGCAGCGGGTGTCTCTGTGACACAGGCACACGGGCGCCGGGAGTGTTCGGGGGGTATGTCCATTCGTGGCCGGGTCCGCCGCGAGGAACCGGCGCCCGCCGGCCCCGCACCTCTGAGGTCCCCACACCTACCCAGCCGTGTTCTCTCTGCCTCTGGCTGCGTCCTTCCCGGGGAGGAAACAAATTTGTGTTTGCAACTCGGTTTCCGATCTGGGCAGCGCCGGCCCCAGAGAGCACAGTGTTCCTCACGCTTGCTAAGATTTTTTTTTTTTTCCTGAAGAAAAGGACTGATCACATGTTTTTATTTTGAAAATCATGAGAGCCAGATTTCAGGCTGGCGTCTCAGGGAGAGGCTGTCCATCTGGGTCTGGGTCGGGTGGGGGGGCGCGGGGCGGGGGCACACTGCTGCCCACGGGGGTGTCACTCTCGATTCATTTCAGATTGAAAGTAATCTCAGGAGAGGGGGAAAAGGGAGTGCCGAAAGTCTTCAAGGACAGCCTGACCACTCGCTGCGGTTCCAGCGCTCCCGGGAGGCCCGAAATGGCTCCCGGCCCCATCCAACGAGAGGCAATTGTTGCCGGGTCGGTGCCGGGCAGGATCCCCGAGGCCCTCACTGAGGTGGCGGAAGCCTCGTTCCTTGTGAGGACTGGGCTGTAGGAAGCGGCCCCGCCGGGCCTCGCGGGCTTCTCTCCTACGCGGCGTGAGGGTCATGGTCTCCTCCCTGCCCTGAGGGAGGCCCCTCGCCCCTCCGCCCTGGTGACAGCTCCAGGTGCCAAGGCGCAGCCCTGCCATTGGTTGTGCAGACCCGCCAATGCAGCCGAGGGCGGGGATGTGGGGCCGGGGGCACCTGCTGCCCCCGCCTCGAAACAGCTTGTAGAGGGGAGTGGAGACTGACGGTCAGATAAGGAGCCAAGAGAACTGTCCCCATGCAGTTACCCTCACAGCCTCGGCCCCACGTCCTCTCAGCAGGCCATCGGTCCCAAGACCTCACACTGGGAAGCTGTCGTCATGCCGGGGGCCCCAGAGCCAAGGACCAGAGACCGGGCAGCTTAGTGGCAGGCGTTTATTCCCTTCCCGTCCCGGGGGCTGGAGGCCGAGACCCAGGGGCGGGCAGGGCTGGCTCCTCCCGAGGTCTGTCCCCTGCGCGCGTGGACGGCCGTCCTCTCCCGGTGCCCTCACACGGCCGTCCCTCCGTGGGCATCTGTCCTCGTGTCGTCGTCTTCTAAGGACACAGCCCCACTGGATCAGGCTGCCCCCCATACGACCTCATTTCACCTTCATCTCTTTAAGGGTCTATCTCCGAACGCAGTCCCGTTCTGAAGTTCTGGGGTCCTTCTGCATCTAAACGTGGGGGACACACAGCCCATTGCACCCGGGAGCCCATGGGAAGCAGACGGTGAGGAGGAGCTTGCAGCCAGGGCACGGGTGCCGTCCACCCAAGGGTGGCAGACGAGTCCCTCGTCCCGGGTCCCAAGGACACAGACGCCCTGGTCGCGGGACGTGCTCAACCACTGCGCGAACTGTACCCTGGAGAGCGGAGAGAAGTTGGAAAGGGCTGACCGGA
Source organism: Mormoops blainvillei (assembly GCA_004026545.1). Lineage (NCBI taxonomy): Eukaryota > Metazoa > Chordata > Mammalia > Chiroptera > Mormoopidae > Mormoops > Mormoops blainvillei. The sequence continues at coordinate 32,653 of PVJD01009565.1, forward strand.
GCAGTCCCTCCGTCTGTCTGTGAAAGGCAGGGACAGGGCCGAGCGGCCTCAGATGCCCTCGACCCCATGGTGGCCTGACTTAGGAGGGACCACAGAGTCGGCAGACCACAGTGCAAGGGCCACAGCCAGCCCCCACCTGTGTTTATAAAAACACGTTATCGGAACAGAGCCACATTTACCCGCTCCCCTGCTGTTCCACGGCCCCCACGCGGGGTTGGGTAGCAGTGGCAGCGACCCTGTGCCCCAAAGACCCCAAAACGTTTGCTGCCACCTTTCACAGAGTACACCTGACAGTCAGGGACCAGGACACTGGGTTTTGTCGGGAGGGCGGCAGTCTGGCAAAATCAGCTTAGGAAGTTCCGGCGGAATGTCCAGCCATTTGCTGTAACGTGTGATATTTGTTTGCGGCCTGTGTGGGCAGAGGTGGAAACTTGAGGGGCCACAGGCCTTTGATTGTAGCTCCGGGGTCCCAGCTACGGTGAGCTCCCCCTCCCCGTCTCGGGCCCGCGCAGAGGGGCCCCTGGGCCGTGTGCCTGTTCAGAGGGGACATGGCCCTGCGTGCGACCTCAAGAAAAACAAGGGTGACGCCAGACAGCTGGGGACACAGCAGGGGGGCCTTGCACCGTCCAACCTCCTGCAAACCAAGGTGCCCTAAGGAGATGCCAGCCGGACACAGTAGCCGAGCCCAACGCCGACGTCCACCCTGTATTTCATTTCTTGCGTCATAAACAACCTACAATTTTGAAAAATTCTTAATCACCACGTTGGAAAATTTAAGAAAAAATGCCAAGTGGGGTCCCTGTGTCGTGTGGGCCCGGTCCCTCGGCCGTGTCTGGGGGCAGGAACCCCCAAGCCTCTCTGAGACAGGGGCCATCCTCGGGTCATGGACGCTGTCTCCCCCCGCCCCAGCCCGGGTGCGGGAGACGGCGGTGGGGTCCAGCCTCCCCGCACCCACAGCCCGCTGGGCGGGTCACACCTGCCTGCTCTGTGGCCGACGACTCTGAAGCGAGAAACGGACCCACGGCGGGAACAGGCAGCCTCCCACACGACCTGGAGCCCGGGCACAGGACTCCGTAGAGCAGAGGAGATAAACACAGGAACTGGGTGAGTACACACTTGATTTATTTTTTAAATCTATTGATTGATTTTAGAGAGAGAGACACATCAATTTGGCATCCCACTTACTGATGAGTCATTGGTTGAGCCTTATAGGTGCCCCGACTGGGGATCAAACCCACAACCTGGGTGCACGGGGACGACACTCTCACCGACTCATCTGCCCTTCCAGGACCTACAAACTGGCTGTTTGACAGCAACCCCGGGAAGTCAGTGCCGGAGCGTGCGGTGCCTGAAGGGGCCCAAACGCGGCCCTGATTGCCGGGGCCGTGGGAGCGTGTGACCAAACTCTCGGTGAGCAGCCCGTCACGTCGAGAAAAAACACGCTCCCAGGCCTTGTGATGTGAGCTTAGCCCACGGGCGCGCACCTCTGTCCTCCCCGAGGAGGCCACCGGGCCCAGGAGGGGTGGCCGGTCCCAGCCCAGAGGCGCCGCTGCGGGCACGGACGATGCTGTCCAAGAAAAAGTGCGTAAACAGTATCGCTGAGCATGTTTTACGTGGGACGGATGTTGAAATGTAACGTGTGGGATTGTGAGGTTGCAAACGCGGAGCCGTGTAGAACTTGGGACAGCGGCAAGTGAGTGCGTGACTGACGTGCTGAAGGAAAGTTTCCGTGGGGGGTTGAGGAAAGGCGTGTGGTCTCCACCTCCAACCCAGCGCACTGTCCTTGGAAGGTGGCCGTTAGGATCACAAAGGCTGCCTGGCCTTGGGGACAGCTGAGCCACCGCCACGCCTTAGTGTCCCCTCCTGGACGAATCCAGCAAGCGAGGGTTTTCCCGCAGCCCTGACACTGGGGCGCGGGCAGGGCCCCTCCGGTGACTCAGACGCTCCACAGGGGAGAGTCGAGCCCTGCAGGTCAGCGGAAGAGGGTGGGTTACTGCAGTGGGGGGCGGAGGGAACCCCCAAATCCTCCTTCTGAGTTCATCATCGGTTCTGGCCCATGCAGACACTGTCCTCAGCCCACAGGGCCGGCGTCCTTCCCGCGGCGTTCACGGGAAGCGGTTCCCACCAGAAGACGGAGAGAGAAGGCCGAGTGGACCCAGGCAGCCGCCCGCGTCCCCAGCCGGCGGCAGGATGGGTGTGAGCCACTGAGCCCCTCCTGCCAGGGCAGCCGCCGCCTGCCTCGCTGAGGCCTGGGGACAGGACGGGGCCGAGGCCGGGGAGGGGGGCAGGGCCGCCAGGGTCCCGCGCTCGCCCGCCTGGTCCCTCCCGCTCGCCCCCGCACATCTGCCAGGCGGCTTCCTCCGGCCCCCGTGCCCAGCTGGGAAGGAGGCGATGATAATATCTACCCAGAGGACACACGGCGCCCGCTGCTGCGTTCTCGCCCGGGAGCTGATGAAAGACCCGCCCGAGTTCAAAGCCTCCGGAATGTGTAATTACTCTTTTGAGCAAAACACTTTTCGGGAGCCCTGAATTAGCTTTCGCTCTGAAATTCATGCTGCCTCTCAGATGCGCGCCGCCTTTGCGATAGGACCGTCCTTGGGGGGCGGGGCGTGGGGGCAGCGCTTTGGGAGTGAAAGCGAGGTGCTCGAGGGGTCCGGAGGGCGGCTCGGACGCGGGGCCGCACCAGCGCCAGTGCCCCGGCCTGGGGACGGGCCTCGCGGGCCTGGCAGGTCACTCTCGCCGGGGCCTCTGTAAGTTGCTTTTAAGACCGCTGCCCAGGGCTTTAAAACGAAGCGAAACCAGCCTGGGTGAGGGGCACCTGGAGCAAATCGCTCCACCGCTTCGCGGCTCCGCCCTTCCTCTCTGCGCCTGCGGCCGGGGGTCGCCACCCTGGGGCGGTCCAGCCCTCAGCCTGGGCCTGGCGTCCCCAGGGGGTGGCACCCGACCCCCCAACGTTTGCCATTCTTGACCACGAGCAAGCAAGAGTCAGGCCAGTGCTTGCCAACAGATAAAACTCCACGTTGCGCTAAAAAACCCAAGTGGAATAGCCCTGCTCACGTCCTGCCCCAGTTTGCCGGCGGGGGCAGAGCTGCTCCAAGTCCCTCTGTGTGGCTGCCCAGTGGACACCTGCTTCGCCGTCGGCTTTCCCACTGCCCGTCCCTGCCACCGAGCCCGAGGCGTCCAGCTCCGCCCTCCCTGGAGTCCACGCTGCAGAGCAGAGCTGGAGAGGGACTGTGTGCCCGAGAGAGCATGGCCCGCGCAGGGACACGCCGCAGGCTCCCTCGGTGTTCTGGCTCCTGGGCCTTAGGAGTAAACCCTGCCCCCTTCTCCCTCTGCCCTCTGGGGGCAGGGGCGGGGACACCGGGATGCCAGGGGCTGGCCCTTCACCCCTTCCCCTGGAGTGGCCCAGGCCCAGCTCAGGAAGCCCCTGCTCAGGAGTGAGGTCGGCGCCACAGGCCGCCTCCCTGCCAGGAGAGGCTGGGCACCCGCACTGGGATGTCCGCAGGTGGCTTTGCCTGTCAGGACTCCGGACCGCCCACAAGACGGCTGAGGTCACAGCGCGGTCCAGCCCCACAGTCCGCCAGCTGGCTGGCTGGTCCCCAGCCTTCCACGCTCTCTTCCACGCTCACGTGCTGGGCCACGCCTAGCTGGGGGGACACAGGTCCCACCCCCGAGGGGGTCACCGGCAGAGACCCAGGCAAGGATGAAGTGCGGGTGTTCCAGAGACAGGGCGCCGGGGTCGGGGATCTGAGGGAATGGTGCTTGTGACTGGGACAGAGAAGGCTCCAGAAGGAGATGCCATTCGAGGAGGGTCTCCAGGGGAGAACTGGGTCTGTCCCAGGCGGCTGCACTTGAGTGCCGGTCACCTGCTCTGCGCTCTGCACTGCTGGGTGTGGTGGGGACACAGACAGGTGGAGACAGGCTTGCCCCCAAGCAGGGGGTGGGGGCACCCATCGCCGTGAACAGTCTGCACCCCATGGGGGACGCAGACATCAAGTGTCCTGGGACCTCGGCCCAGAGAATAGGGCGGGAGAGGGAGGCCAGGAAAGCCGGACAGAGAGACGAGGGCAAGGCCCTCGGGTGGGAGCCAGGGACGGGGGGCGGCGTGTGGGGAAGAGGGTAGGACTGGCCGTGTGTGTGTCCGAAGCGATCGGGACCAGCTGGGGTCTAGAGACGACAACAGCTCACCCTGAAACCCTTCAGGGAGCTCACGGCTCAGAGAGGCCGACTGGAGGCCAGGGCGTCCGGCACAGACCCCGGCGGCTGCCCCCAGGGCCAGCCCCAGCAGCCCGAGTGAAGGACGTGGGACAGCTGCCTCGGTGCCTGACAGGGACGGCTCGCTGACCCTTGTCGGTGCGGGGCCTCCCGCCGCGAGCCCTTGTGTGATGAAGACAGTGGAGATTAGTGATAAAAACATTAACAGTAGCTGCTTCAACGTTTTTGAGTAGTTAACACCGATCAGGCGCCCTGACAAGCATTTTTACACGTTAACCCCTTTTATGAGGCTGGTGGCAAAATTGGGGCTCAGAGAAGCCCGGGGCTCCCTGGCTGTCACTCACCCTGAAGGGGAGGAGCCGGGGCTCAGACTCAGGCCGTGGCCGAGGGCCCCAGCCCTGCTCACCCTGCCCGGCCCAGGGGCTGCACCTGTGTCCCTGTGTGTCGGTGACAGCAGGCCGTGTGGCTCCCTACCAGGCCCCACGCCACCTTACGGGATGGGCGTCACTGTCCCAATTTCACAGACGAGCAGACGGAGTCCCAGAGAGGGGAAACAGCCCCCTCCCTCCGTCAGCGGCTCAGCCCACGGCCCCCAGTCCGTGGGCTCCCAACGTGGAGCTTCCCCCGGACGCGCCAGGATCCCCGGTGATCTCCGGTCGGGAAGCCACGCACTCGACACAGCGTTTGGAAGCGTCTGTGTCGGCAGCTTGTCAGGGACATGCGCGCCCCTGCCTCCCCGGGGGCCTCGGGCAGATCTGCGGGGGGCCGAGAGGGGCAGTCCCAGTGCCTCTAACCCCGGAGCCCGCGGTCAGAGGAGCCCAGGGCCGCACGACGAGATTCTGCAATGACGCTCTGGTGGTGGCAGCAGCAGCGACTGGCGTAATAACCGTCTCTGTGGACGGCGGCTCTGGCTGTAATGATAGATTCGCAAGCGTGGATGCGGTTTGCTCGCCGCAGCCCCTTTCATCTCAGGATATCAAAGCGCCTTGCAAATATTAATTAAGTTCTGGGAGATAAATATCATCATGACAGCGTCAGGAGGGGGAAACTGAGGTTGCATAAGGTGAGGTGCTTTTGGACGGACCACCCAGAGGCAGGAATCCAGTGAAGAGGGGGTCTTTTCCCCCAAACACTGTATCTTCTTCAAAACTCGGACATTTGCGTTAAATTCCTGTTAAGTGCCGGTTTTGCGTCTAGGGCAGAACCGACTAGGTGACGTGGGTCACCTGAAAATATTCCGATTTAGGCTTCCTGTCCTGTGAGGGGGAAATGCGCATGCCCGCGTAGCGGAGAGAAAACGCGAACTATCTGATCACTTATCAGAGCTATTGTCACCAAAGCAGGACGGCGGAACCCTGCAGCGCAAGGACTGGGACGTGGTCCCCTCAGGGAGACTGGGCAGAGGTGAGCGGGATTTCCGGGCGAGGAAACAGAATAGCAACAGCGAGCCTGTCGCATGGGAGCATCTGGAGACACGTCCGGCCCTGGGGACGGTGCACGGGGCCGTGAGCCCTGAGCAGTGGCAGCGTCGGGAGGACGCTCTCAACTTCGAGCTAAGACACGGGGACACGGTGCAATGGGTCCTGTCAGTTTTCCGCGGATCCCCCACCAAGCCCGGAGCAGGGCTGGGTCGCTGACCAGTGTCTGCCCGACATGTGTCCCTGCAGGATTCCGGGCAAACAGGGGCTGCCCCTTCTCAGTTCCAGGTCAGGGACTCAGTGAACTGCGTCTGTCCGGCCCGCACGGCGGGAGGGGGACGTTACAGGCTCGCAGCATGGAGCTTTGGGTCCAAGTGCTTCTTGAACTGAGCGTGGGGACGTCGGGTGCAGGCACGCCCAGGCTGGGTTTCGAAGAGTCGGTGGACTCAGGAGGAGGGGAGAGCATTAGCGGGCGGGACGGGGACGAGCCCGGTGCAGATGATGTCATAGTGCCTTTAATGGAAGGCACGAGGTCGAAGCTGTTCCTCGAGACCCCACACCTGTCACCGATGCGAGTGACACGTAGCCACGTCCCGACTGAGGTGCCCAGGGAAGCCCCAGAAATGAAGAAGCTTCAGAAAAGGGGTGTTTGTGAGCATCTGTGTGTGTGTTTGGGGGGCACATGACCCGCGCGTCCGGGAGCTCGTGTGGAACCTTGGCCTCAGCTCACGCAGCTGCTCAGAGGAGGGTGGGTCCGCTCGGGTCCACAACACGCTCCAGCGATGCGTTGGGCCCTGAGCCGTGGGCGTGCACGCCGAACGGCTGAGCGTGGACCTGGGCCCCGGCCCCTATGGGTTGGCCAGGCTCCCAGGCGCCCCGAGGAGCTGCAGAGCCAAGCCCCGGAGGTGTCAGCCTGTCCTTATGAGACGGGCCCGGTCCACGTGGTGGCCGAGGCCTTTCCCCTTGGCAACATGGAAGTCCCACAGCCCAGGCCGGACGGAGGAGCTGCACACTCGCTTGGCTGTGGGCGCGTGCCCTGCTCCGGCCCGGCCCTCCGTCCTGGCCTGCCCGCCCCCTGTGGGCACTGCCCACCCGCTGTGCCCCTCCCGGCCCACATCCTGTCGGCGCCCCAGCCAGAGGCAGAGCGGGCCCCCGCCGTCCCCTCCGCCGGCCCCAGCAGCACCTGCAGGGGCGTCTTCTCGTTCTCATAAGCGGTTGCCACGGGGACACAGCGGCAGCCCGGCATCGAAGGCGCGTTTCAAAGCCACACGCTGCGTTGTTGTTGTTTTGGGTAGTTTTTAAATGATCAAAACAGCCCCAAGTCGTGGGGACCCCATTCTTAGCTGGTGACCAGGCGGGATCAGAGAATGAGGGTGTCCCGGGCTGTCCCCATCGAGGGACAGGCGTCTGCAGAGGACTGCTTGCCGTGCCTTGGCGGAGGCCGGGTCCTCTTCAGCCGACGGTCAGCTTCAGGCGAGGACGCCGCCAGGCGCCTGATGCCAGACCGAGACACCGGCTTCCTACGGAAAGGGCGGACGACAGTGTTTCTTCCCCGATGAAGCCCGTGGTCCCAGCACAGGGCCGAGTGGAGCCACGCTGGGTCCTGCGGGGGTCCATTTGAGATCAGACACCAGGGGTCCGGGGACACGGAGCTGGCTCGTGGGACAGAACTCTGAGGGGACGTTGCTTGGGGTCCTGTAGCGCTGGTGACAGGCCTTAGATGTGTGGGACCGTTGGTCCTGAAGGTGGAGGGTCACAGTGCCAGCCCGTGCCCTCCCCGTCCTTCAGGTCGGTGAGTGTCGGGAGCACAGCTGGGACTGACAGTGACAGCACCACCCCGTTCCCCTTGTGACCGACATGTCTCAGCTTTCAGGGCTCTTTCCTTCACGGTCTCTAGGAGATAAGAACACAGGCACAGAAATCTTGTCTGGCTGGCCGAGGTCCGCAGGCCACCGATACACGGGGGACAAGGACCACGTCCTTAGTGCCACGCCCAGGAGAGTGGCAGGTGGTACCGTGGGCTGTGGGCCCTGCCAGCCCTGGGCCCTGGGGCCCAGCAAAGTCCCTTTGGGGAGCCTTGGGGCAGAAACTTGATGACCTATGAGGGCCTCGCACGGGGCAGACCCTCAGTAAATACGTATGACCGGATGATCAAATAAACAGATGGGCAAACCAAGTCCCGCTTGCCTTGGGGCCAGACCAGAGAACAAGGTTTGCCACAAGCGGGCGTGTGGCTGGGCCTGGTCTGGCCTTGGGCAGAGACCCCCCCAGCCCCACACCACCTCAGCCGTCCACCCTCCTGCCCCCAGTACAGTCACGGGGACACACAGATGATTTCAGGATTAGGCGCCTCCAGAGACCAGCAGCTGCAAGGAGGGTGTGAAGGGCCAGGGCCGGCGCCCGCGAGCTCCCCTGGGATGCTGCCCGCAGGTGGGGCAGCTGCCCCCTGGCGTCTTGCCCTGGCTCTGGAGTTCCATCCGGACGGAAAACAGGCCTCTTGGGGGCGCTGTGACTCATGCTGTTGCTGCCATCAGTGCTGGAAATGTCAGTGCCAACAATGCTTCATGCATGGACGAGGAAGCCGGGGTGCATTTACCCGGCGGGATACTACGCAGCCACGGCAAAGAGGGGCTCGTACGTTGTGTAACGGCGTGGGCGGACCTGGAGAGCATCAGGCTCAGTGAAGTAAGCCAGTCAGAGGAAGACGAGGGCCACGTGATCTTACTCACAGGCGGGACCTAATGGACAAAGTGAACCAACGAGCCAGACAGAGACAGAGACCGGGACACGGGGAACAGGCTGGCAGCATCAGAGCGGCGGGGGTGGGGGCGGGATGAAAGGAGGTGAAGGGGTTAAGCAAAGAGCTTCGATGCAGGACCCGTGGACACAGACAACAGCGTGGCGAGGGCCAGAGGGGAGGGGCGGGGTCGGCGGAAGAGGGCAAAGGCGGGGGCAGATGGGGACGGGAAGAGAGCTCGCTTGGGGCAGCGGGTGCACGGTGTCCCGTGCACGCGACGCTCTTGTGGGGTTGCACACCTGAAACCTGAATGGTTTTGTGAACTGGTGTCACTCCAACACCCTCAGTGAACAGATAATAATGCCTTAGATGCCGAGGCAGCCAAGAGGCAAGGCCAGCCCACGCAGAGACACTCAAACATGTGTGACGTTACTGCCGCTGTAGGTTTTGCAAAGAATGTACCTTCTTCGGTGAAAATCCTGTCTTCCCTTGTGACAACCCAGTAGTCCGGAAGCGGGCACGTTCCTGGCGGAGTCCTTGCGGCTGCTGGTGGCTGGACCCCTGACCCGTCCGCGGATGCCGGGGGCGGCCGGAAACGGTGGCGCGTGTGCCGGTGGACTCGCTCCTGGGGGCTCGCCCTGGCTGCCAGCTGCCCCCGCGCTGCCAGGACGGCGGGACCTACGCGTCGAAACCGTGTGCTTCTCCGCGAGCACACCCGCGCCCCTTCACCCTGCCCCGTCTAGGGCTCTTGCACCCGGCTGTCAACAGCGGGGTTCCCACACCACGGCGGCGGCCTTCCCAGAAAGGCCACCACTTGCACCGCCCCTGCGCAGTGCCCCCCACATGCCGCCTGTCTCCGGCAGTCTCAGTAAACTCCCCTCAGCCGGTTCCTCATTTCCAGACACCTGTGGCTTGGGGCCACGAGCTTGGTGCCCCCTTGGGGCAATTTCAGATGAAGGTCTGGGTGTGGACCAACCGTGTCCGTGTGTCTCAGCCCTGGATCTCATCCCGAGACCAAGGCACTCGCACACGCGCTGTGGCTGCTCGGCGAGCTGTGTCCGCGGGCAGCTGCCCACCTGAGAGCGGCGGGGTCCCTCCCGAGAGCTCCCGAGCAGCGTGCCCCTCGGCTGCCCCTGGGCCGTACCCCCCGGCCACACTGTGGTCACCTCAGTCACCCAGTCTGCCCTCTAGTCCCCACCAACCTCCATCCCCCACTGCGTAGCGCAGCCGAGTGTCCTGTGAAACATGTCCTCCCGTCCGTTGCTCCCCGGCGTGGCGTCGTCTGCTTTTGGCCTGATGCCCGAGCGTGCGGGTGGGGCAGGTGGATGTGTCAGCGTGGTTAGGACCACCGCATGTCACCGTTCCTCACCTGTCACACAGGGGATGTGTCTCCGGGGCACATCTAGGCTTCTCCCCCATTCTCCCTGGTGCCACGCCCTGTAAATTTGAGACATCTGGGGAACAGTGGCTCCCAAGAAATGGACACGGTCTTATTTTTGGAGCGCGAGGAAGCTGCCACCTCCACGTGGGGTGTGGAGGGCACCGCCCTGGGGTCCCTGTGCCCCAGGCCCCACGGTGTGTCTGAAAGTTCTCCCTCGGGGTGGGAGCTCCTTAGACCGTAAGCAATGAAGGACTGGAATGACGTCAGCAGCCCTGCAGGCGGGAGCATTGGCCCCGAAGCACAGGCCAGGGAGCGGGCTGGGGTCAGTCCAGCGTTCAGGGCCCTGCCTGAGAAGGAGCTGGGGGGGCCCCAGCAGTGGGCATCCGGGCCCCTGGGCGAGGGGCCCGGCCGGGACGGAGTGCTCTCGGCGGGGAGAGCCGCCGGCAACGAGCCGCTGCACCCCGGGGCGGCCAGACCCGGAGCACGGGGCAAATTGCTTTGCAGGGGGCCCAAATTAAGCATCCATTAGAGTTTCTGCTCTCAAGAAATCAGTTGATTTCCTCTCTGTTCCAATCAATCAGAGCCATCCACAGACGGCAGTCTGCGTGCTCTCTGGGCCGGGCCTCGCGCTGGCTCTCTGCCCGGCAATCACTCATCTGCCCCCTAATCCACGGCAGCCACCCGCCGCACTCGAGTGGCGCGGCTCCGGTCTCGAGAGTCCTGTTTACCTCGCACACGCTCTCGCCCGCGCGCCTCTGCCAGCCCCCGGGCACGCACTCGGCGCCCCAGTCACCGCTCCCACCTCACCGGCTTCTGCGCGGCCGTCCAGGAGGCGGGGCCCTGCGACAGAGGAGGGAAGGACGGCGGACCTGAACCCCCTTGTCTCCACGGATGCACTTCACTGCCCTTCCCACGGCGAGGGCCTGAGGAACAGCCCGGCCGGTCCCGTGGTGTCCAGGCCAACAGCTGCCCCTGCACTGTCCACCCCTGCACCGAGCCCGGGCCGCTGTTGCCCTCCACGCGCACCCGTACCATCTGTACCTGACTGTGCCCATTCTGCCCACTCCCGCGCTGCACGAATCTGCATCGTGCCCACACCTGCACCCTGCACACCTGCCTGTCCACACCTGCACTGTCTGGACCTCGCCGTGCCCACCTGCACGTACATGCATGGCGCAGGGTGTTGCAGGGGCTGGAGCTGAGGACGGCGGGGCCCACCCTCGAGGAGCCTGCAGTCTTCTTGGGGCTATTAAAGTTACCTGCGTCCGTCCTGTCTCCCAGAATTCTGTGTCTCATAGTTCATGGGATGCAGATACTCACTGCTGATCTGAAGTTCCCAGTTAAGCAGACAATCCTCTGTTTAGCTGGGACCCTCCACGGGAGAGATTTCAGGATCCCATTGACGTGAGGGTCTGCATTTCTGCCCAACGGGAAGGCCTGGGAGGCAAGCCACCGCATTCCCTGAAATATGTCATTCATTCTAAGGGGACTGTCTCAACCGGGTGACCTAGATCCAAACAGCTGTTCCAGAAGACGCGGGGACACACCTGATGGTGAAGAAAGGCCAGGTGGAAGCCCCACCTGACGCGAGTTCGTTGGAAACTAGAAGGGGCAGACGCCTGCACCTTCACGGCGTTTGAAGGTAAACAGAATGACATTTTAGGTGCTACTTTTCTTCCTCGAATGTGAGACGTCTTGTCAACAGGGTCATAATATTTCCTATTGCAGCTCCAGTCTGGTCTCAGTTTATTACATCTCATAAAAATGCATAAATAGCCCCGGCTGGTGTGGCTCCGTGGATTGAGCGTCGGCCTGCGAACCGAGGGGTCGCCGGTTCAATTCCCCAGTCAGGGCACGTGCCTGGGTTGTGGGCCAGGTCCCCAGTAGGGGGTGCACGAGAGGCAACCACACATGGATGTTTCTCTTTCTCTCTTTCTCCCTCTTCTCCCCTCTGTCTAAAAGTAAATAAATAAAACCTTTTAAAAATGCATAAATAAATTTTCTAAGCCTCCGTGTAAGGAAACATTGGCTTGTCTTTCCTGAGTCTGTACCTTAAGGAATGAATGCTCTGGAAGACTATGTTCTATTTCCCCCTTAACAACAAGGGACGCTTTTTTTTTTTTTCAATTTTGAAAAGATTTTATTATTTATTTATTTTTATCAGGGAGAGGGGAAGGGAGGGAGGAAGAAAGGGAGAGAAACACCAGTGTGTGGTTGCCTCTTGCACGCCCCCTACTGGGGACCTGGCCTGCAACCTAGGCATGTGCCCTGACTGGGAATCGAACTGGCGACCCTTTGGTTTGCAGGCCGACGCTCAATCCATGGAGCTACACCAGCCAGGGCGCAAGGGGCCCTTTCTTAACCTCATAGTGGGTCTTCAGGCCACCTGATCATCCAGCAAAATGCTTATTATTACGACTTATCTTTCTCTTTATTTCTCGCACCACCTTACACACAGAAAACGGGCTCAGAGACCACACCGCTGAGTCGAAGGCAAAGCGAGCCCGCAGACCTCCTCCCTGCTAATAAGTCATCCATTAAATACCACCGTTCTCGCTGTAAAGCGTATGTCAACGTTATCTCAAATACTTTTTATAAAGCACTGGTAGTAAGACATTAAAAATGACAAAAATGCCTTTAATCTGTTTTTTAAAAATGCAATCACCATGACGTGCACCGTTTGCTGCTCAATAAGAGAAACATCGCCCGGACTGGCCGGCGCGGCCGTCCCCTCCCGCTGGGCCGTCAGTGCTGGGTGGGTCCTTCTCCCTTCAGTGAAGGGAGACCCCCTTCTCATGGTTTCTAACACCTGAGGGATGTCACTGCATCTCCCCTTCTTCTTTGGGGAAAAGCAAACAAACACCCGAGTTTTAGAAGCTGAGAGACATCCATTAGTTGGTCAAGAATCACTGCTTTGAAGAACTAGAGCGGGAAGGAGGGAGAACAGGTGCTTCCCGACCTGGGGGCCTGAGTCTCCCTCCATCCCCGTCAGGCGGGGCCCCTGGAAACCGTGACCTCAGGGGCAGCAGGCACCACGGGGACCACAGAAGTCCCGACGGGCCTGTGGGTGTGTGGAGGGCCAGGGCGGGGGCAGAGGCGCTGGGCAGACCGCCCTCCGCCTTCCCGGCATCCCCCGGGGAACGGCAGGTGCGGCACGCGGAGAGCTTTCCGGCTGAGCTGAGTGATGAACTGAAGCCTGTGCGGCTTATTCCAGCCGGAAAAGTCCATCGTCGTCGGTTTATTTTGCAGATTTTAAGGATGGTGCGCTCAGCCCTTGGCCTGCCCCAGCGCCTCCGATGCTCGGACACATCCCGGAGCTCCCGGGGCTCATGTCAGCAAACTTTTAAAGTTTTTTTATTGTTTAAACTGTGGTCGAAAAGCACATGTAATATTTATCATCTTAGCTGTTTTTAAGTGCACAGGTCAGGAGGGCCAAGTACCCGCACGTTGTCGTGACATATCGCCAGAACATCTCCACCTGCAAATCTGCAACCTGTCCCCAGAATACACCGTGTCCTGTCCCCCTGACCCCAGCACGGGGATCACTGCTGAGCAGTGGCCCAGCAGGGACCTGAGGGAGAGTCATCGAAAAGCCTTCCCGGCGCCTCCGATGGGCCTCTGGCCCCAGTCGCCCTTTTGGAGGTGGTGGGTGGGCAGACACATTCACATAAACCAAACCGAAGTGCGGGTGGCGGGAGTCCTGGCTCCGCCGTGCACTGGGCGGCCCCTCAGATGCGCCTCATCTCCTCACCCGCAAACAGAACGCAGCTGTGAGGACGCGCAGCCCCTCCCCGGGTTTGAATCCGATCACGCCCGCCTCGTGCTCGCATTAGATGCTCAGTAAAGGGCAGCTGTGGTGACATTGTGGGAAACCTCTTTTGTGTGTGTGGGACGCACCCGGGGTCCCGCCCCAGCTTCCTAAAGCCGCAGACGGCTCCCCGTGAGCACACGTGATGACATTATCTAGTGCGGCGGATCTCATTCTCGGCCGCACATTAGCATCGCCTGGGAAGCCACTCGGAATTACCGAGGCCCGGGCCCCCGCCGGGTGGAACACGCCGGCACTGAAGGCCTGGGTGCTCTTCGAAGCACTGGCCCAAAGCCCCCGGGTGCCTGTCACCGCGGGGCCGGACGTCACGAGAGCAGTGAAACTACATCGGATGCGAGCCGTGCTGCGCCCTCCCACCGTGGGCTTCGCTTTGCTCCAGGGTTTCCTCTGTGGGTCTTAGCATCCGGGCATCGGCACCTGTCCTTATGAGGGCGCCCTAACATGCTAGGAAGCTCTTTCTCGGTTTGTGGCTTACCCATGGCCATGGGGACACCCCGAGGCTCGGACATCGGGGGCAAGAAGGAGACTGTTACTTTGAATGCAATTAAAAATAAAAGTCGAGTTTGTTTGTTTGCATCGTGTTATTCCCAGTGCATGTTTTGTTGGCGGCATATTATAACTTTATTTCAGGGTTTGCATCGTCCGCTTAGGAGGCAGGGGATGCCTCGCTGGGGGCCCAGTGCTTGCGGGACCGCTCACAGCCAGGCGTTGGAGCCGCCTCTCCAGCGCTGTTCCATCGTTAACTGCAATTTGGCTCAGTTGCGTCGCTGAGATGATGAGGGAGGACAGCGGGATTTTAATTGGGGCTCCCGTTTTCTTGTAGCCTGTGGAAGACACCCCTGTTTTCTGTCCCACACACTCATCCCAGGAAGTGTTCTGTTCTTGGGTTATTCACAGAGACCATTACGCAGCCCGGTCACGTCAGGGTCTGCCCCGCGTTACAACGGAGACCCTAACGATGTCAGAGCTGTGTGCCTTCCTCACCTTCGGGCCAGAGAGAGCGGAAGAGGGCCTTTCTCTTCTTTTCCTCCCCGCCCTCCTGTAAGAGCCCGTCCCCCCCCAAAGCATTCGGCTCTAACTTCATTATGCGTGGGCCTCACGCAAATCCCCACGAGTGCAGGTGCCTCTGACGGGCCTCCCCGCCAGCCTCCGAGGGCCACGGCGAGGGGACCCCTCGTCGCAGCGGCAATGTATTTATGATCACGCATTGCTTAAGCCTGTTTTCATTTCTTGTTTTATGGAAAATGCAGTGGTAACCCCTTTAGAATTCCCCCCAGCTTAAACCTCAGAGACCATTTGTGGCCGCCTCTTAAGGTCTCGAGAGAACTTCAAGTCGCATAAGCTCCACGCCCGACAGGTAAAGCCCACTTTGTTCTGTAGACACAGCCGGAGATCGTGCGAAACCAAAGGTTTAATCTTCCGGGACTGCACAGCCCTTCCTTAGTCCGTCACAAAGGCACTAAAATGTCTTTTTAGTGGGTAGAAAAGTCAGTGATTGGCAGGCCTGGCTGCATTGATCCCCAAAACTATGTCGCTAAAAATTTTATTAATACAATTAGGCCATGAGGATGCTGCCCGTCCTAAATGTTGGGGGAGGTTGGGTTTCATGACGAACGCTGCTTCTATTATTAACCTAATTGACAGGATTGACATGCACGGGGAGACAAGGAATCAGGCTTCGGTGACAAATGAGGGACCCATTTTTCTGCTCACAAGAAACCCCGACTCGACCACCAGGAGTCCCTGGGGCGGCCCTGGTGGCCCTGGCAGGAGAGGGAAGACGAGGAGCAGAGCGCCTGGCGGACCGGAGGTGCCGGGCCGCTGTGAGGCTTGTGACCGAGTGTTTCTCCCGCTAGGCTGCAGCGTGAGTGTAAAGAGAAAAGGAAATCAGGACACCGCCACGCGGGGGGACAGGTTGCAAAGAGGCCTACGGGTGGGAGACGCGGCTCGAAGGAACGTTTTAAAAAGATGTGTTTCACTCCATTTCTCTCTCTTCAGTGCCCCTACTTCCCTGCTGGACCTCCTTCCGTTTTTCTCTCTCCCTTTCCTCTCCTTCCCGTTCCCCTTTGCTCAGACTTCCTCCCACCTCCCTCCCCTCCCCCAGCCCTCATTTTTTTCCAGGGCTCCACCGCCAACCAAACTTTTTTTGTTTCTTGATTTATTCCAAGCCATAGACACTTACCATGTTACTTTTTCTCCAAAACATTTTAATTTTTCAAGAACACAACCAAAGGAATGAATCACTAATGGTGAAATTTTAAGACTCATCGGTGATTTCGGATGGGAAGATGTTCCTTTGCCACCACCCCGGTGTGGTTCCAGGTGGGTGAAGATCTATTTTGCCTCCTCATCGAGCCAGCCCCTTGTGACACCAGCGTGTGTGGCTTAGGCTGATGCAGACAGCATCTTCTGTCTCGAATACCCTGAACCAAGAATGAATGTCTGCCCCCTCACACCACCATCGTCACTCATGTCACAGTGTGACCACCCCTCCTTTCTCTCAGAGCACCTAGCGGGAGGCCCCACAGCTGTCTCAGCAACAGGTGCGCAGTGACTGGGAAGCCCTTCGGCAGCCCGTGTCCCCCGGGTGGCCGCTGGCTGAGTCTGACCACCACACCGGCTCCTGAGGCTGCCGGGCGAAACGCAGGCCCCACCCACCGCTCGCCGTGGCGTTGTCATGGCGGTGAGCAGCTCGTTTGAAGGAACGTCCCCCCGCACCTCTCGCTGGGTCTCCCTTGGTCCTCGGGCAGCCTGAGCAGTGAGACGCCTCATCCTGCTTCTGTCCGTGAGCGCAGTGGGCACAGGAGCGGCCGTCAAGCACCCCCAGCTTGATGACACTCCGTCACCCTCCCTCTGATCTTTTCTGAATTGAAATAACCGCTAAACCAAGGTTCTGATTCTTGGAAACTGCCTTTTGGTTGTCAAGGTGCCGCTGAGAACAGTGGTGGCAGAGAAGGTCTGCCACGGTCCCCCCTCAAGTAGAAGGGGGACGTCACAGCCCGAGGCCACTTGCGAAAGTGGCCGTAGCTCTGAGCCCGCAGGATGGGCAGGGGCGAAGGTGTTGTCCCCACTGAGCTGCAGGGGAGCCCATCCTCGCCGCAGAGGGGGCAGTGCCGACGCCCTGAGCCGCTTACCTGGAGGGGGGCTGCGGGGCTCCGGGAAATGCTTCTCTGGAGCGTGTCCCTTCATCGCCCTCCCCGGGCCCTGTGGCTGTACAGCCCCTGGAGCAGAAGGACTGGCCGAGGGTACAGGCGGGACGAACCCGCAGGGCTCGGCCCTCGCTGTGCTCCTGGGCTCCCTTGTGGTCCGTCCCCGCGTGGCGAGCACCAGAGTGGGACCTGGAGCTCTCGGTCGCCATGGCGCTGGAACAGGGGGCAGGGCTGGGCTGGTTCTCCCACGCGTTGGTTTGTTTTTATATAAAAATCATTCAGACAACTATGGCCATGGACCAGGATGGCCACCAAGGGGGACACGTGGTGGAGCCACGGAGAACCGCCACGCGAGGCCGTGGAGACCCAGCCACCCGAGGACACGGGGGCCGGCCTTCCCAGTGGGTACTCCAGGGCCGGTCTGGGCGAAAGGGCTTGGAGCTGAGAAGAGGCCTCAGCTGCCCACGCGCTGTGTCTCTCTTTGCCGTTCTCTCCTGAAGCAGTTCATGTCCCCACGTCCCCGGGGCCCCTCTGAGCTCAGGCCGGGCTGCGGGGGACTCTTCCTCCAGCACCGGGGAACCTCCTTCGCCACCGCAGGGCAACTGGGGGACGCGGGGACGGAGTGCCCGTCCGAGCTCCCCCTTAGTCTGTGGGACAGTCCCTAGCAGCTCGGCTTACACAGCAGCTCTGAGGCTCCGTCCCCAGCTCATGGTCACACCCCCGCCACTTGTGTGTCCTGAGAACTCCTTCCAGGGGAGCCCCCTGTGCCCAGCCTTCCTCAGGACCTGCTCCCTGGGAAACCCAAACTGGACATCTCGCCACTGGCGGGTGACCCTCTGCCTCTGCCCGTAGCTGCGTGTCGTGAGCAACGGGCCCCGCGGGCAGTTTTCCCAGCAGCGTCCCGCCCGCACGGGCCTGCGCAGATGTTAAGGCTGGTGGGTTCGGTTTGTCGTTCCCACCTGCACGAAGTGATTCTTCCCAGTCCGGCTGCTTCTCCCCTTCACCTGTGTGTCACTGGTTCACCGACACTTCAGTGACGCAAACGTGGCCACTTCACAGAGAAGAGGGTCTGCGTGACCCGCCAGGCAGGCTCTGTCTCCTCGAGAGATGGGAGGGCGTGAATGGGGACTCTCTAGAGCTGCCTCTGCGTCTCCTCCCCCGACCTGCTCACCAGCGCTGCCCACTGCCTGACCCGCCCGGGCGCGCCTCCGCCCACCCAGGAGGAGTCATCGCCCATGTCGTGTGTGGTCACTTAGTCCCCGCAATCTCGACTGGGATGCTGGGACGTTCCACTTGGACAGGCCTCTGCCCACCACCCTCTCACGTAAACACCGAAGCACTGAAGCCCCCTGAGCCCATGTGTCACGGGGCAACCACTCCTGGACGTGCTCCCGCGCCACGGTTCTGCCGTCCTGGCTCTAGGGCCCCCAGGTAGGGAAATAACCACACTTCAGAGGCAAACGTCCCACCAGAGATAAGACAGACAAAGCGCCACACCCACCCTCAAAGCTGCCCCTTCGTCCCAGAGACACGCAACCCTCCCCGACATCGGCTGCGTCTCTGTGAAGAGGCCTTCCTGTGGGTAGAAACGGGGAGGGGGGCCCTCGTCGTTCTGGGACGACGGCTGCGGTAACGACGTCCATCCCCTCTCCCCGCTGCAGAGATGTGTCTGCACGGATGCACCTCACGGAGCAGACCGGCGGGGAGCGGGGCCGGGGGCTCTCGCCAGGAGGGAAACGGGAGTAAAGAGATGGGACAGCCCAGGGTCGGTGTCCGGGGGCCGACCTGTGCCGAGCATCCCCCCCAGATCAGAACGAGGTCCTGGGGTCCAAGCGAGTCTGGCTCAGCATAGGGAAGAATTTTCCAGCATCTGGAGCTAGAAATGGGCTGACAAGACTTCAAGCAGGTGCTGCGTGGATGGGCCACTGGGTGGCACGTGGCATACTCTCCAGGCCACACCTAGACGAGCCCTGAAAATCCCTCCAGCCTTGGTCGGCGTCCGTGTCTGTTGGGTCCACTGTCTAAGACCCAGCCCTCACCAGATTTATTAGTTATTGCTTAGCATCTTACTCCATTTTAAAGGCCTGGAAAATGATTACGTGTTTATTTTTTTAGTAGTTCCTCAGGTTCGGGGTAATTGTTCTTTTTTGAAAATTCAGAGTCACAGAACTATTACCATTTTAAATTTTATTTTCATTTCCTTCTGTTGAATATTTTTTTTCAATGTCACATCCGAATCGCCTTGACATCTCAAAAATAACAAATAGGCCTGATGGTTTTCCAAAGCTGAGGGTTTATTGAATTATATTTTTCTAATATGATATGCTTCTGATGGAACCTCATGTAAGGTGGTTACGCACACTCAATTTGCTTTAGAATTCAAATACGTTTGAGCTCATGACACGGGACTTTTGCCAAAAGAAGCCTGGAGGAAAAAGGTTTGAGAAGGAAGCCTTGTTGACTGTTTCCTAAAATGCTTGCATCTCGGCCCCTTGGTAAAAGAAACCGGTAAAGAGACCTAAAATTTGAAGAACACGACTTTGTGTCCGATCCACATTGGGACCGAGAACACTGATTGCCCAGGACGAGAGATTGAGAGAAGAAGGTGGGGGTGTTAGAGCTACTGGCATAGGGGGGTTTGCCCGCCTGTCTTTCAGTATTAGACGTCCTTCTCATTTAGAATTGGGCACAAGAAGAATGGAGAAACGTGGCTTTGGTGTTCGGGTTTTCCATGAATGGGAATTCTGCTCTATACGCAAGACATTAGTCCTTTTCTTTTTTCTTTTTCTTTTTTAATCCTTGCCCGAGGATACACAGGTTGATTTTGGAGAGAGAGAGAGAGAGGGAGGAAAAGAGATAAAGAGAGAGAAACATCAATCGGTTGCCTCCCATACGCTCCCCAACTGGGACTGAACCCACAACCTAGGCATGGGTCCTGGGTGGGAATCAAACCCGCAACCTTTTGACGTACAGGATGACGCTCCAACCATCCAAGCCGCAGGCCAGGGCTTAGTCTTCGTTTTCAAAGACAAAGATAGAGCTGTAACCTGTGTGCACTGGGAGAGGAGGGAGGGCAGTGGCGGCCGCTCCTCGGTCCGTGATCTCAGAGGCCATCTGGCAAGTCTATAATACTGGCCACCTTCCGACCAGCACAAAGCACAAGTTTGGGTCTCTCTGTGACCTTCTCTTCCTGCAGTAGCAACTTTCTGCCCCCATCCTTCCATTCTTGAAAAGGCCTGATGCTAGCCTTTGATATAGCATTTCAAGTGTCCAATCATTATGTCCCCGATTCTGGAGAATTTGTTCATTTTGTGGAAAAGGAGGCTCGGTTGGAAGACTCGGGCACCGAGAGCAGAGAGGGAAAGGAGCTTGGGCTGGGAGCAGGGACGAGCGTGCAGGGATGTGCCTGCAGTCACACCGTCCTTTGACAGATCTGCTTCCGTGACCCTATTAAGTCCTCCCCGCGTCCCAGCTGCACCCTCTCTTTCCTGCCGGCCAGCCTCCAGCGGCCGGGCCACTGTTTTGAAGTTGGGTTTCGTCTCTGCTTTGATGAATGGATGTATTTGAACGGACAGAACGTTCTGTCCCACGAACGAAGACGAAGTGCCGAGACGGTGTCTTTAAAGCCCAGAGGCCCCCCGACATGGACGTGGCACCCGCTTTAACCATGGTGATTTCGGTGGCCGTTGGTGCTTCCAGTCTCTAAGGCCTCCATGAGATAATGCAATTGGGCTAAAATAATGTTCCAGCTTTACAAGTTGGAGAAATGAATCACATTAAAATAGCCTTCAGGAGGCCCTTGGTGGGATTTCTTGGCGGGGGGCACGCGATCCTGGCTGGGAGGCAGCGGCGCGCCGGGTCCTCCCCTCACAGCACCGTGTGGTCGCAGCCGGGACCGCATCTGAGCCGGGCGCTGCGCTGGCGGCTGGCCGAGGAACGACTGGTCGCTGCGATGATGTTAAAAACGCCAGTTTGGGCGAGTGCGAGACGAAAGGGCCGTGGTGTGGACCTCAAATCATCTTTTGATAGTAGATTTGACTTTTAGAAACAGCTGGGAGCTGTAAACCAGTAAACGTGCAATATTTTTTTCCTTACCAATCTGATAAAAGAAAAAAGAAACTTACCGTCTTACTGCATTTCCTTTGATTGCTCACAAGGCTTAAGGGGTTTTAGGCTTTTACGGGCCGTGCATTTCTTTTTCTGTGTGTCATCTTTTTATGTCTTTTGACTGTAAGGACTCATGATGTCTTCTCCACAGGAAGACCCTGAATCTTCCATAAAGTACGTTTCATCGACTTAACAGGACCGGTTTGCTGTGTGTTTTGCTAGGTGAACTTTTACTCACTGAAGTGCATCATCTATCACGGACCTGCTGTCCATGCCGACCGTATAGACATAGTGTCATTCGGGGCCACTTCCTGCTAGTCCAGTCCAAGTAGCTGGACTTTTAAATCGCTTGCAGGTTTTGGCTACAATATAAACGCTAATTGGAAAATGTCAAACGCACATTGTGAGGAACACTTCCCTGGCGATCACCTCTAGACTCCGGAGTGGAGCTGCCGGCTCATTCTAGATTCCGGCACGTTGGGCCAACCACCTTCCCGATGGGTCACACTGAGCGACCCTCTCAGCCACACTGCGCAGGAGGACCGTTAGCCCCCTGTTCTCTTCAGCCCTGAGCACCCTCCTCCGGGGCGAAGAAACCCACCGGCACACCGTCCTGGGGCTCCGGGGCTCAGCGGCTCTGGGGCCCGGGCGTCAGCGAGCCGCGGGCTTTCTGGAGGCTCCAGGCGCTTCCGACCCCTAGAGGCGTCTGCGTGGGGTCACCACCTCTCCTCCCATCGCTGACACGGCAGCATGGAGCCTCCCTCCCTCTCTCTCCCTCACCTCTGCTTCCACTGTGACATCTCTTCTTCCCACCTGCAGCCTCTTGTGAGCGCACTGGCTCCGCCCAGAGAAGCCAGGGTCACCCCCTGCCCCAGACCCTCAGCCGCACTTGCCGCGTCTCTGCCACGTAAGGCCTCGGGGAGCAGGGCGCCTTGGGGTGCTGGGGTGGGGGCGGCGTTACTCCCCCATGAGGACCCCTCCGTCTATTTTCATAAACGGATTGTTCCAGATGAAACATTTTTTAACAGCTGAACAACAGCATCGGAAATGTGCATGTGACTGGGACTGGCCTGGGCGGCACACATTTAACTTCAACGTGTCCTTGTTTTCACCTCAGGAGCAAAGAGTCACGTTCTCCCGCCGACGGTACGTTCCCATCCTGGGCTGTCGCCGGACCTGTCGCTCGTTTCATTTATTTCTGCAGGTGGTGGGGTTTTTTACCGCCACTTACCTACCGTTCTCGGGAAGAGGTGGCCATTCTAACGTCACCGAATGTTTACATGAGTTCCTGAAAAAGTGGATCCGGCCAGGTGGCTCGGTTGGCTGGAGTGCCGGCCTGCGAACCAAAGGGTCACCCGTTCGGTTCCCCAGTCAGGGCGCAGGCCTGGGTTGGGGCCAGGTCCCTGGTGGGGGCGCGTGAGAGGCAACCGCACATGGATGTTTCTCTCTCTCTCTCCCTCCCTCCCCCTCTCTCTAAAGAATAAATAAATAAAATCTTAATTTTAAAAAAAGAAAATATTTGGTTCATTCTTAAGTAGCTGAGTTTCTTGCATCCCGTACTTTGCTTGCTGGGGCGGCCGTAACAAAGCGCCTCGGCCTAGGGGCTGGAACAGGGACTGACTGTCTCACGGTCCGGAAACTCCAAGTCCCACGCCTGCAGAGTTGGCTCCTTCTGAGGCTGGGAGGGAGGGAGCCTTGTCCCCCAGCCCCCTCCTGGCTTCCGGGGGCCCCTGGGCGTCTCGGACGCCCCTCGCCGTGGAACAGCGTCACCCCGCCTCTGCCGTCACCTCCCTGTGTCGTTCTCCCCCGTGCGTGTCTATCTCTGTGTCCAAATTTACCCTTCCTCAAAGGACACCAGTCACATTGAATTAGGCTCCACCTTGATGGCCTGTATTAGCTTGGTCACCTGCAAAGATCCTATTTCCAAATCGGGTTCCATCCTGCAGGACAGGGGCTAGGACCTCAGCGTGCGAGTTTCGGGGTGACAATTCAACCCATAATGCTTTGCAGTATTTATAACCCCAATTCATTCTCTCATGTTATTGCTTCGTTTGGGGCTTGAGGAATAATTGTTGGTACTAGTTGTGACAAGAGCCGGCTCTGTGTCACAATTGCGAGATGAGCGGGGCCCCTCACCAGAGAGTATGACGTCACTTCCGGGGACCCCAAGGCCTCCGAGTGTCAGAGGCAAGACCCTGGTGTACTGAGAGGGGTCCCCTTCTATTCTAATCAGGAACGGATGTTTTTAATCAATGCATTTGGGACATCAACTGATTCTATGATTCATATTTTTGAAGAGTCGGTATGTTGAATTATAATTAACATTTACCCTAAAACAGAGCCCATCTTGCATCTTAAGCGTAAGATGCAATTTGTCCTTGGTGTTCTCTTCTTCCAACATCATGCTAAGTTAATGTTTTGTAATATTTTACTTAAGGTTTCTGCATCTACGTTGATAAGCAAAGCTGGTTTGTAGGATATGAAGTGTGTTCGTTCTTGTAGTTAATCTTTGAGCAGTCGCACCGAGAAATATGCTGAGTAATAGTGAGCGTATCATATTCTTCAGTCCTCATACTTTTCTCTCATTTTATAGATTTAAGAAAAGGTTAAACTTCTTGCTCAAGGATACAATTCAGTCGATACAATTTTCTTTTTTTCTTATTTGGATTTATCTGTCTTTTTTTCTTTTTCTTCCTTCCCTCCCTTTCTTCCTTCCTCCCCCTTTCTTTTTTCTTTTGTCTTCCCTTCTAATATCCCTCCTTCTTTTACTATTCCACCATATTTTAATCCCTCCTTCCTTCTTTTTTCTTTTCTGTGTGTATGTTGTGCTCAGAGAATACTTGTAACCTGAATATATCTGCTTTAGCCAAATTAAGATGTTATTTATGGCCTAACACTTGATACATTTTAGCCAATTTTCCATGGACATAGACAAAATGATACTTTATTATATATGTTTATACTAATTAAGATATCAATTTCTTTCTTAAATCATTCTTAATTTCTTTATTCATCCCCCTGATTCTTTCTTCAGAATTTGCTTCACCGGCCAAGGGCAGGTGGCGGTCCTAGTCGCCGGGCCCCTCCTGCGTTTTCAGTCCCCGTCTCCGGGACTACCCGCGTTAATTCTGGCACCTGGAGACAGTACCGTGCTTGAAGCTCATAACAATTCTGCTACTTTCTTATAAATGGCACCTTAATAATATCAAATGCTGTCTTTGTCCTTTGGATATTTTTATTTTAGCGTCTGTGGTGTATCACGCTGATTCTGCGATCGTTTTTCTGGATGCGAGTGCACAGCCCATCTCTGGAGTCCCGCCTGTCACTTTGTTTTCATTCCCTTGCTTTTAAAGAGCGTGCAGCTAGGTCTGGGCTCGCCCTGTCGTCACGGGCTGCCGTTTCACCGAAAGGGGACAGTTGCCTTGGCCACATGGCCCCTGCGTGCTGACATCCCGTGGAGCCCCGGGGACCGCAGGCTGTCCCCAGGCCTGGGTCCAACCCTGGTCACACCTGGGAGGGGCCGGCGCCACACTGCCGGGACAGCCGCGTGCTGCTGGCGGGGGGGTGCGGGGACACCGCTGTGCAGAGCAGAATCCGATCCTGGAGCCGGTGAAGCCTCCTCGCTGGCCTCAGCGGAGGGCCCGCGCTTGGCTGACACGCCCGCGCCCAGAGGACAGCACCTAGGGAGGAGCGTTTGGTTTTGTTGTGAGCCACCTCTGGGGGTCTCACCATTAGCAAAGGTTGAAAAAAAAATCCCACTGCACCTTCCAGGATGGGCAGGGCTGCAGGGGGCAGCACCGCAGGCCGGCAGCTGTGTCACAAGCAGGGGGACCCGAGGTCCGTCCTTGGAGGCATCTCTGGGGTCACAGTGTGTTGGCCCAGTCAGAGTCCTTGGCCTCTTCCTGTGACAAGTTCCCCAATATCACCATTTTCCAGTCATCCCGTTTGACAGCCTAATAAAGACCCCGACCGACCTACCCAAGACGGTTTACGACAGCATGGCCTCATCCCTTGCGGTGACCGAGGGAACTGAGACCCCCGTACCCCCAGGGGTCCTCCCCTGTGGCAGGAAGACAGCGGTGTCTTTGGTCCCGTCTCTCTTTCGCTCTCTGTCAGAGAGACAACGCCCCGCCCGCGTCTTCCACCTTCACACGGAGTCAGATTTTTGAATTGAAATGTTTCCCCGGAGCCATTCTATTTTCCGATCTCGTAAAACCACAGCATCGAAGGCCATCCGAGACAGCCACAGGTGAGTTTCCTCCTCGCTTATCTCCTTCTCTGATTTAAGATATTTTAGGGGAGGTGTTTCCAGCGACAGCATTTGCACCTGGGGAATCACGGCTTCAACTCTCTTTGTCAAAAGAAGATCAAGAATTGTTGCCAAAATAAATTCGTCTCCATTCTTCTTTTCCTCAGCCGTCTCCCAGGTGAAGCTATTCTCATTCTCTACGCCTAGAGATCCTTAAAAACCCACTCCGGTGCTTACCGCAGAGCCGCGCAGGCCGTGCGGCCGCAGCCGGCCCTTCCCCCTGCCCGTCCGCGGGGCAGCCGGACGGCCTCCCCAGCGCTGACGGAGCGGCGCTCAGAGGCACTGCAGTCCTCGCTTCTGCTCGACCCAGCACGGACAGGCAGGTTCGCTTGAGAGAGGCCAGCCGGCCGCAGGCGCCCATGAGACCGGCTCTCCGACCTCCCACGAACACTCGGGACCAGCCATCCCCTCGCCTCTCCCAAGGCCACACAGAAACGGTGGCCGCCGGGGGAGAGGTGGGCGTGTGGCTTCCACTCGGGCCTGTGATCACCAGCTCACAGCCCAGCTGCTCAGTGTTCCCTCCCCTGCGGGCTCCCCTGGCGGGGGCACCTCGTCCCCAGGGTCTCCCCAAGCTCGAATATCCCCGTTTGTGCTGGTCCTTCTCTCCGCGAGGAAGCACACGGGGGTCAGGACGGAGACGTCGTAGTTCCTGCCGACAGGAACTCAAAACCCTGCAAATCCAAGGTGCTGCAGTAAAAAGAGAATTGAATTAGGAACCCAGACACCTTGGTCTTTGGCCGTTTCTGATCAATGTGCCCAAAGCCACAGGGTCTCTCCATCCCTGGGCCTCAGTTTCCTCATCTGAAAAACAGGGACAGGGACACGAGGACGTTGCAACGTGCCCTCTGGACACGGCAAAGACCGGCCGGGAACGGGGAAGGAAACTTTGGTGGACGTGAACTGTGAGGGGCGGGGCAGCTCCCACCGGCGACTTTCAGGACAGACGCCCTTCAGTGAGCTGAGCCTGTCATGGTTTTTCCTTTCCGGCCTGGCCCTGGTCACTGGCCAGCCACAGGCAGTCCCCTCTGCGGGGCCCTTCCTCAGCCTGGGTCCCGTCAGGTCGCACTCAAAGCCCCACCGTGACCGCCCGGCCGGCACCTCCACGCAGCCATCTCTTGCCGCGTCCTATCACTGCCCCACGCGGCGGTGAAACGCCGAGGCCCGGGCTGACGTGCGTCCCTGGAGCAGCGTCTGGCCCACCAGACCTCTCACAGGTGTCTCTTGCTGCGTGAATTGTCCCTTTAAGAGAATGGATACACATTCTTAAATGGCAGGAAATCCCTTCAACAGACCTCCCACGACCCAGCGGGTGAAGTACAAAATAAACCTCTTACCTTGATATTTGACGTCAGTCACCCCTGCCTTGGCGACCGCCTGCCCCCGCCCTGCTCAGCGGCAGCCCCAGCTGCCCCCGCCGTGATCTGCGTCCCTTCCAGCGCTGGCCCTGCTTGGAGCCCTGGACCCCCACTCCAGGTCCAGATGCAAAGCCCCGTGACCCCTTCAGGACGTGGCTTTGCCAGTGCTTCCCCCTGAGCCCCACACCGGCCGTGGGCGCAGCCGCCAGGCCCCCCGTGGGCAGCGCCCACCCCAGCTGGGCCTCGCACAGCATGTGGCACCAGAAGGGGTGACGAAGGTGGCACTTGAGGAAGCTCAGTTCTCTGCGATGCCCCAGCAGTGGGCAGGGTCAGGGCAGCCAAAGGGCCCTTCGAGGAAAACGAGTGGTTTGTCAGACGCCGAAGTTTGTCTTCCTCGTCTTTCAGAAGCAGGACAAGTCCCACAGGGAAGCGCCTGCATTTCAGGAGCGCACGGGATGCCGCCAGGTAGAGGGAGCCCGCTCCACGCGGGCCCACCAAAGGGGACCCGGGGTTGAATGTGCCCGCCGCTTCTGTCAGGGGCGCGGAGCCCGGCCCGCAGCCCTCGAGGAGCCAAAATGACAGCTGGTTCAGCGACAAACCAGGTGAGCAGCAGCGACCAAGGTGTCCTCCCAAACAGCGACAGCTCCAAGGACCCGTCCAGGCGGGGCGGTGTCGCTCCCACGGCGCGGCTTACCCATGGCCACGGCCAACGCTGCTGGCTCACCAATTTGCGGAGGACACAGGAGGGACCTCAAGCCGGCCACCAGCACTGTTCGGTGACTGGCCAGCCGCCCGCGGTGACCAGGAGCCACGGGGACGGCAGATGAGACCAGAGGCGGAGGCATGGGTTGTGCGCCATCAGGCAGGGGAAGGGCTGTTGGCGGGCCACAGATGGGGACCTTGAGAACCGCTGGGCCCCATCAGCCATGAGGAGGGCACACGCCCCCCGCGTGCCTGTCACTTTAAACCTGCGTGACTCACGGGTAACTTTGCCTCTTCTCAGAAATGAAATTTATCAACTGCATTATATAGCTCAACCTAACAGGCACTCGCGGGCTCACCTTTTGGACGATACCGAAATGGAATCAATCAATCAATTAAAACGCCGACTCATTCCAAAACGACTTTGCAGCGGCTGCGTGACGGGCACGCAGTGTAAAATCAGTAAAAAGAGGAAGATGCATGCACAAGGAAGCTGAAAGGGAGTCAGCGATGAATTAATATGCAAAACGTCCCGAAGCGCCTTGCGCGGCTGTCAAAGGCCAGTCAAAAACCAGGGGTTGCTGTTTCCTGCCGCAAAGCCAAGGGGACGCGGCCCGTTAGGGAGGCACGGTGTCCTGAGGCTACAGCCCAGGCCTGATTCACTTACCAACGTCCGAGGCCCTTACAGCAAAGGTCTCCGAGAGAGTGTGAAAATCACTCCATGCTAAAACTAAGAAAAGAGTAGCTTCAGAGAACCTAATCGCAGATGACCAGCATCGAATTCTAACTCACGCAGGGCTTTCGTGGTTGGAGTTCAGGGCGCCGGCCGCTTGAGATACCTCTCCGAGCTGAAACTGGGAAGGCAGACCCACCGGATCTCTAAAAGGCCCCCGAGTTATCACCGAGACCCCGAAAGGCAGCTGACTCTCTGAGAGGCCCTAGCCGACCCTTGCTTTTATAGCTGGCGCGGGCATTCTAGAAGAAGCAGAGTTTCCACTTGCTAACGTTTAGCAACCAAAGAGGAAGAAAAGGGAGCAACTTGTCCCCATAGGCATCCGTGTTTAAGCTGCAGGTGACGGGGCTGTCAGCGATTGCCCAAGGTGTTCTTCGGTTGGGGACCCTGGGGCACTGTTACAAGGTGGGTTCTGATCCTGGGGCCCCTGACATCGCCCCTGAGGGGGTCCGCAGCTGCCCTGCCCAGAGGGATGCGGACGCTGAAGGGCCGGATGCGGCCCAGGTGCACGCTGGCGGCTCTCCTGCAGGTCCTCGTTTGAGGGTGGGGAACCGTGAGTGCCTCCGGGTGCGTGCGGAGAGGTTGGGTGGAAGCGGGCTTGCCGACAAGCAGCGCTGGACCTGCGGCTTCATCTTGGGCAAGTCCCCCGGGCTGTTCATCACGCACGTGTTCCACGCCCCGTCCTTCCCCGTATAAGTGAGGTCAGCGGCGCTGCCACCATGACCCTGGGGGCAGGTCAGCGGTGAAGCCACCGAAATGGGCACTCCCCCGGCTCCAGCCGCACCGCTGTCAGCCACCTGCACGGGCCACCTGGCCCGCCCTGCCCAACGCATGGCACATTTAAACTTGTTCAAATGGAGTAAAATTCAACATTTCAGTCTCTGAGTCACACCAGCCAC